>JAHHUM010001510.1:297615-452504 GCA_036173005.1 Crenichthys baileyi
ATTGAATTTTTTCACTTTAGTAATGGCACAACAAATAACACTAGTGTATTTTTCAGGACTTCATGTGATAAACCAACACAAAATGCATAATTGTGAAGTGGAAAGGGAAATGATTGATGGTTTTACCGGGTTGACACATCTTAAGACAGAAATGTATGCCTTTTTTTCTGAACATCTGTTTTCAAGTCTTGGCAAAGATTTTCAGTTAAATTTCTGGACTTTGACTGGCTTATTTTTACACATCAATATGCTTTCATTTAACCATTCAATGTACAGGGGTTGGACAATGAAACTGAAACACCTGGTTTTAGACCACAATAATTTATTAGTAGGGTGTAGGGCCTCCTTTTGCAGCCAGTACAGCGTCAATTCGTCTTGGGAATGACATATACAAGTCCTGCACAGTGGTCAGAGGGATTTTAAGCCATTCTGCTTGCAGGATAGTGGCCAGGTCACTACGTGATACTGATGGAGGAAAACGTTTCCTGACTCGCTCCTCCAAAACACCCCAAAGTGGCTCAATAATATTTAGATCTGGTGACTGTGCAGGCCATGGGAGATGTTCAACTTAACTTTCATGTTCATCAAACCAATCTTTCACCAGTCCTGCTGTGTGTATTGGTGCATTGTCATCCTGATACACGGCACCGCCTTCAGGATAAAATGTTTGAACCATTGGATGCACATGGTCCTCAAGAATGGTTCGGTAGTGGTCCAAGGGAATGCCATGATATGGCAGCCCAAACCATCACTGATCCACCCCCATGCTTCACTCTGGGCATGCAAGAGTCTGTGTGGTACGCTTCTTTGGGGCTTCTCCACACCGTAACTCTTCCGGATGTGGGGAAAACAGTAAAGGTGGAGTCATCAGAGAACAACACATGTTTCACATTGTCCACAGCCCAAGATTTGCACTCCTTGCACCATTGAAACCGTCGTTTGGCATTGGCATGCGTGACCAAAGGTTCGGCTATAGCAGCCCGGCCTTGTATATTGACCCTGTGGAGCTCCCGACGGACAGTTCTGGTGGAAACAGGAGAGTTGAGGTGCACATTTAATTCTGCCGTGATTTGGGCAGCAGTGGTTTTATGTTTTTTGGATACAATCCGGGTTAGCACCCGAACATCACTTTCAGACAGCTTCCTCTTGTGTCCACAGTTAATCCTATTGGATGTGGTCCGTTCTTCTTGGTGGTATGCTGACATTACCCTGGATATCGTGGCTCTTGATACATCACAAAGACTTGCTGTCTTGGTCACAGATGCGCCAGCAAGACGTGCACCAACAATTTGTCCTCTTTTGAACTCTGGTATGGCACCCATAATGTTGTGTGCATTTCAATATTTTGAGCAAAACTGTGCTCTTACCCTGCTAATTGAACCTTCACACTCTGCTCTTACTGGTGCAATGTGCAATCAATGAAGACTGGCTACCAGGCTGGTCCAATTTAGCCATGAAACCTCCCACACTAAAATGACAGGCCTTTCAGTTTCATTGTCCAACCCCTCTATGTTTAGGGTGACTCTCCAGGTGAAAGTTGAACCTCTGCCCCAGTCTCAAGTGTTTCACAGACTCTAAAAGGCGTACTTTCAGGATAGTCCTGTGATTAGCTCCATCCATCTTCCAATCAAGTCTTACCAGTTTTTCTGTCCCTCTCTGCAAAATAAAATAATGCTGACTACATGATGCTGCCACCACCATGCTTCATCATGAGAACAGTTTGTTCAAGGCAATGTACAATGCTACTTTTCTGCCATATTATGCATGGAGGAAGTACTGTTCAATTTTAGCCTCATCTGACCAGGGCAGCTTCTCCTATGTTTGCTGTGTCCTCTATGACTTGTGGAAAACTGCAAAAATGGCTTCTTCAACTTCAAGTTCAGTTTTATTATTCTCTAAGGGCAATTGATTTCACAGCAACAGTTTAAAACAAACAAAAAAACATGTGACATTTTCTAAAAATCACAACTCATTAAAATATCTAAGAGCTGCAGGAACAAGAGTTTTTCGGTCCATTAGTTCGACATTTTGGCAGCAGATATCTGCGCCCGGATGGAAGCAGCTTGTTGGGGTCATCCATTTTGGTCGCACATTTTGACATGCGCAGCTCAACAGACGTCGCAGCTCTGACGTCACCGGGAGCATAAACCGGCTGAGATGGAGAGTTTTGGGGCCATTTCCCACGTGTCTCACAGGACAGCGCAACGGAGGCGCATATCTGGAGAGACAAAAGCTCGCAGGCGAACTTTTGCTCCACAAGGCCATTCCCGGAAGAGCTTGAAAGCTGGAAATCTGTCTGATACGAGAAGATCAGGAGATTTATTTGCCGATCTAAGACCACGCCGACACCCGGCGCAGGTGAAAACCTACAGAGGTTCTATTTCCAAGGAGATGAGTTTTTCCCCCTTGTGTATGCAGTCGACTAACGGTTCTTTATCTTTTCCCCTCCTGGACGGATGAGAAATTACCGTTTCTTTTTTTCTTAATTTGATCACGGACGCGTGGTTCCCCCCCCTTTTTCTTCAGACTTGATCCATCCTCAACCGGTGGAGAGCAGAAATCAACGTCAAAGTAATTTTGTTCTTTTCATATTAAACCGGATAGGTGCATTTAGAGGTCTGGGCAGGAAGAGGCATAGTGAAGGTGATTTAGAATCACCAGTAGTTAATCTAAGGTATTAACTTGTTGCATGCAATACTGATTGAAGTGTTTTATGCTGAGCTGTGTTTTGATTTGCTGCTATAATGGAATTTTTCTTATCAAAGTGGGAGAGAAACTCACAATAAGAGAAAATCTGGACTTTGTCTTTATAAGTTTTATTCAAAGGCATTTCTGCGTTTGAAGACCCTGTCACTGACAAGTCAGTGAAACAGAGCCCAGAGCACAGTTTACAGACAGTATTTAAACAGTATGTGGGTGTTACCTCAACTTAAAAGAGTTTGGAGACATGGTCCTCTAGACCCCACCTGGGGTCAGAGGTAACAAAGTTATTTATGAGGACAGCCATCTGCTCTTCCTCAGACACAACCCTCCAGGATGTGTTTTAACCATTAAACTTCTGGTAATGGTTTTACAGACCAACTCCTCTATGGTAACAAAGCACAGAGGTCAGAGGAGAGAGGTAAATGGAAGTTCAGAGCATGAAAAAGAATTTTCCCACAACACTGCGCAAGCGCTGCTGAATCGTGCGTGGTTAATATTTTGTCCGGCTGATCCCAAATCAGCCAGGAGTTAGAAGTTGGACTTCTAAAAAAGTTTTTCATTCAAAGCAACTGCGGTCTGTACCTCGTGGTCTGACCACTCTTTGTTCCAGTTTTATTGCTGGAGATTTTCCACTGAGTTCCCGCCTCAGAGTTTATGACTCTTTGTTCAAGATTTGGGGCAATCAGTTGGTAGTGGCTAAAGGGACGTGGCCCCACCGTTTTATCAGCTGATCGCTGCAATCGAGACATCAGCACAACATGAGGACTTCTCTTTCTATTTAACCCAAATTATACATTTTGTCCATTAAACTACTGGTTTGATCTTCATAGACACTAAATGCGTATATATTTTTATTTTATTATTATTGTTAGGTAGTCATTTTTATTCCCTTTGTGTAGAATAGTGCTTGTTAGTTAGGTGAAGGTTTTTGGACCAGAATAATGGTATATCAGGATTATTTGGCTTCAATAAATCTTCATATATACAATTAAGAGAAGCGTTTATCTGTCAAGACAAGATCGAAGATCCCCAGCTTCGGTGAAGTGGTTGAATAAACAGTGACATTTCGTGGTTTTGGTTAATAATTTGTAATTATTAAAGAGCTTTGAGCCCGTAATCACAACACCAGAGGACATCTCTGATTTCTATTTGTAAGTAATGATTTTTGGTTAAGAAATTATTTTTTTTCAAATTATGATTTTAAATATAATTCTTGATGAATATTAATTAATCAATAATCATAATCCTTACAAGCTTGAACTCATGGTGCAGCGAGGCGATTGGGATCCACCAGGATTGTTCTGCCTTTTTTGACTTACCTCTTCTGATACAGTTCAGTCAAGGTATTTAAGGCTGCACAGTTTGTTTTTGTTCTTGCAAGTTAAAAGCCCGAACCAGCATATGGAGATAAAAGTTAATACAGGCTCAATAAAACAAGAAAAAACATTTGCATAAAAATAGAATTCATTTTAAAACCCAGAAGCCTCTGGTACACACAGCTAAGGTTTATTTACTATTTTTTAAAATTCTAAAAACAACTGGTTACACTGAATTTTATTTGGGGGTATCAAAGCAAAACAAACCAAGTAAAAACCCATGACACACTTTAATTTTTCAAATGTATAGTAGTAAAAGCTTTTGAAAGGCATACATCACTCTGCAATTACGCACTTTTGCAAGGGACTATATGTAGAACAATAAATAAACCTAGTCCAGAATCCAGTTGTGTTTGCCATCCAGACAGGGCCTCACTTACGAAGCGTGCCTACAAATGAAAACCTTGCGGCACAATGTTTTACGCACAACTTGCAGAGCGCTAAAGTTTAAGGAAAAGTGCTGAGTGAGATGATGTCTGCTGGTGTTGAAGGAACAACAGATTACAGACGTTTTGGCCGCAGTGCCCCCTCTACCTTACTCTGTTCTCACTCTGTTTTATTAAGAAAAATGTCAAATTTTAAATCATCCTTGAAACAAATAACCACAAATAGAAATGATGATAACTGTTTAATCTAATAAAGGAAAGATTTAACTAAATACATAAATTAAACTTGACTCAAATCACAGAGGTTTTTAAAATTAATGTAACTTCAGTTCGACAAAAATATTTACTTTGTAGAAATGTACTTCTGTTTATTTTGCTGACATCTAAAGTTCCCCTGAAATGTAAAGGATCCCTGACTCTGATAGCTGTTACATGAATGTGTGACCTAAGTGGAACTTATTTATAGTGTTACCAACAGAACTCTAGTGTATTGAAATGTTTCTTTCTACAACAGAAATAGAGGAAAGGCAGCTATGACATTTTTAAGTTTGCTTTGAGGTTCAAACCCTTTCCTTTTTCAGTGTCATGATGGTCACATGTTGATAACAGCTGTCACAAAATATAACCCTCTGCATTTCAGATTGATTTGTCAGTGTTCAAATTATAGTTTTTATACTCTGAAGTGTCTTAAAGCTAGTTCGGATTTCTAAGATTTAATATCCAATATTTCTGAAAACTCATCAAAATATGACTGAAAATTTCAGTTGGACAGACTCAACAGCGCTCTCTGAAATTACATGTTATGATCACAGAATTTGATTTAACACTCTTTGCACTCCGTGCCCTGCTGCAGTCAAAGATTCTGGTCAGATGTTGTAACACCAGTTGTAGTAGTAGTAGCAACAAGTAATCATATTAGCTCAAACTGACAAGTGTTCAAGCTTATAAATCCTAGCCTGACCATGCCATTTCCTGATGAACGTAATAATACATACAAGGAATTAGGAATAAAAAGTATAAATATAAGGGCTTTAATTCTGCTACACACTACACCTGTGGCTTCTGATCAAGGATTTACAGCACATTGCAAATCAATGTTATTTCAATTAATAACTGACCAATATACTAGAATGGAAAACGCAGTTATTAGCCGATAATTTATTTAAGTGAAAACCTTCTGATGACCTTCATCTTCCCAGCCTATTATCTCTCTGTGCATTGCTGAATGGAAAAGGGGGAGGATCCTGTAATCCCAGCATGCACTTTGTCCACCAAGCTGTTAAAAAGGCTGAAATACCTCAGCAGAAATTAGACTGAGCTCTGAACAGACAGTGCAGTGAACAGATCACTCATAGCCCATTCAGTATTGGCTTTGTTACCAAGTAAATACAAGGCTAGTATTGCCGTTTCTGATATTTTACTTTAATGTTAGGATCTTTGAATAGTTTTATGATTTCTCCCTTTAGTTGATTATTATTATAATAAAACAAAGAACAACGATTTTAGGCAAATAAGTGTTGGACCTTTTGTTCGCTACTATACCTCCCAGTGTCATCTGCTACTATATACCCAAGTATCGTCTGCTACCACAACTCCCAGCAGGCATTGCAGCTAATAGGAAGGGGCGTCGCAGCTCTGATGTCACAGTGGGCTGTATAAGGACACGGGAGACGCCCCACCATTGCTTTTTAGCCCGCTGGAAACCGAGACACGGTTACCACGCAACGGAGGTGCATCATTCTGGAGAAGAAACCACACGTAGGTTTTAATTCATTCTCCTCAATGGCCAACTCATGAGAAGCTCAACGAGCAGCGGCTTGCAGGGATAGGAAGGCCAGCAAGTTTTACTTTACCGATTGAAGGCGTGGATTTAACACGCAACCCCAGAAAGCCTTCGTTTTCCAAGGAGACAAAATTTTCCTCTTTGTTTGGTTCCAGTCGACTGCTGACGGTCCGTCACATTTTCCCCTTTGCCAAAGGAGGAAGGCCGGCCGTCTTTGAGTTTGTTACGGACGCGTAACAACCTCCCCCCTCTTCCACTGCTCCAGAGAAGACGACACCAAGTAATCCCGTTTTGTTTTATTTCTATTAGAAATAGCTTGGGCAGGATAGAGTAGGATTTTAGAGCGATTTAGAATCGCCACTTATAGTCCAATGTGTTCTACGTTGTATGTGCATGCAATGTCTTATTCAAACTTTGATTGCTGTTGGACTCTGAAAACTGTCACGCTTCTCACTGTGCTCTTCTCACTGCGTTTGAACACCTGAGCGCAGACTCAAGTGAACTTAAAGTTGGACTGTTAGAACCTCAAGGTGGAATACTCACTGTTCCATTGTCTTCACTCTTAGTGTTTTTTTTCACTGGTTGCCGCCAAAACGTTTTATGACCCTTTGTGTTTCATTGAGCTCCAACTTTGGGGGTTTTATGACTGCAGCCTGGTGGAGGCCACTCCCAAAGCTTCACCCAGTACCATATTTTCTCTTGTTTTTGCTATAACTACTGGTTTGACTTTCATAGACACTCCATATTGTTTTCTCTTGTTTAGTTAGTTATTTTACCCCTTTTGTGTAGAATTTTTGCATGCTTGATTAGGTGAAGATTATTGAATCAGAATAGCGAGGTGTATCAGGGCTGTTGATTTAATAAATATTCTCGTAAATAAAGAGAAAGCGTTTGTGTTTATTTTGAGCAAGAGTGATTTGTCTGTCAAAATAATAATTAGCAATTAGTAATAATAACAGTAATTATCAAGGGCCTTGAGCCATAATCACAACACCAGAGGACATCTCTGATTTTGATTCGTAAGTAATGATTTTTGGTTAAGAATCCAATTTTTTAATTATGATTTTAAATTATAATTCCTGATGAATATTAATTAATCAGTAATCATAACTCTTACATAACCATGTTTTTTTTAACTAACTACATCAACATTAAACAATGTAACCGTATAAAAATACTATAAAAAGATTTTTTTCAACTGGCTTAATATATAATAGTTAATAACAGTGTGCTAAAATTGTATCTCTGATAACCATTTACACCCCCCCCTCCTCCTCCTCCACCTCCTTACTCAACTGTTTTTTTACAGAATCTGAGCTCTTTCGAGTGTGAGCTATTTTTTATATGTTTCTATAAATTGGTGATGTTTCCACCAATTTACTTTTCTGCACACAAAATATGGCAGTGTCCTTTTCAGCTGCAGTGAATAACTTCCACAAAGCACTTCTCTTCTTCTCCACCATCACGGGCTGCTGTCAGTGCTCTCTGCTGGCAGACCAGGGAGGGGAGGGGCAGTGAGCAGCAGAGAGAGAAGCTGTGCTCTGCTGACTGAATTTGGTGGACGCATGGAAGATAATCTTAAACTAACCAGTCGATCTCACTATGCTAGTATTGATCCTATACTGATCCAGTAGTTGTTAGTGATATTTTCGATCAATCTGCCCACTTCTAGCTTTGTTATTTTTCAGTGTGAGGAATGTCATGTGTGGCATGTGTGCGTGTGAAGTCGGGAAAATGAGAGTGTCTCATGCTCATTGCGTGAGGCTTGAGAGCTCTGAACTCGGCATGTACTAAAGAGAACGTTGTGTGAAAGTGTGCTGAAATCCATGCAAATTTTTGACCTTGTGTGAAAATGTGCGAAAGCCACACAATCATTGTCAATCGACAATAATAAACTACAGAGAACTAAAAACGAACCTAAATACACTGAAATATGACTCCATGAAGTTTTATTTAATTAATGGAGCATCAAACCTGATGTTTTTTCATGAGTTTGAGCTCTTATGGTTTAAACCCGAGCGATGAAACTGAATCACATTTAGTCTTATACTATAACGTAACACACCTCACAAAAGGATGGAAACGACCTTAGTCGGATGTAAACTGAAAAACTTCCTCCAATTTAGTCATCTGTGGATGTAATTGCGCATCGGTCTGTGTGTTGAGCATAACATGCATGGGAATCATCTAAGGGGCACTTTCCTTCTCACTGAAAAAGAAAACTGTCCGATCAGCAGATTAATTCAAAATAAGTCAGGTTTGATGATTCCTAAAGTGGACAAGTTGGAGATAATCACATGTCCATAAATAGCTGAGTAAATTTGCGCGTAACTATGGAAACAATGGCAGCTTTGGCACAGCTGGTGGATGGAAGACGTCAGACGAAACGTTTTTTTTCCAGAGATTGTACTGATCTGCTGGCACAGAATGATGCGTGGCTTATCAGGCGGTTTAAATTGCCCAGGGCAATTATCTTGGAACTCTGCACAGAGCTGGCCTCACTTTTACAGAGGGACCCAGTAGGAACCGTGCGTCTCCGGTGCCAGTTCAAGTTCTCACTACGCTGCGGTCCTTTCAACCGGAGCTTTTCAGAAGGAGTTGACTGACAGGTCGGGTATTTAACAGTCATCCCTGAGCCGGCCCATGCCAGCCATATGGGTCGGTCTCATCCGTATGTTGCTCATTTAAAAAAAGGTTTCCTAAACTATGGCTCTTATTTGCAGCGAGGAGCCTATTTCTGAATATAATCAGAGCTATGGACTGCACTCATACTGCTGTAAGGGCCCCATGTGTATATGATGCACTAATGTGTCTCACTAATGCAATGGCACATTGGCCTCCTCAGCTCATGATTCCTTTATACTATCAAACAATTATTATTGTAATAATAATAGTTGTGTGGGGAACAAATCTCAATCAGACTCCATGTGCGATGGCTGGCTTGTAGGTTTTTATTTACTTTTATGTGGCGTTCTGAATGGTTACATAGATATAAAGTTCTTCACATAGCGTGTGTGGTGACAGTCTTCCTAATAGAAATATGAGAGGCATATTCACGTCATTATAATGATCAGCATTGAGCTGTAATTGAGCATTTTTCCACCAAAAGGAACTGGTTCTTTGACTGTCACAACACCATTGTCATGGTTATTTGGACACGTGGTGGGTGCCTTCTGGCTTTTTATATTTCTTTGCATATGTATTTATTTGCAGAGACCAGGCAGTTCAAGCACTACGTGCAGCTGTTCTTAATTCACCGCAAATTGGGATGTATGAAGGCTATGTGTATGGTGACATGCCTACGCATGGTTTTGTAAATTTGAATTTTTTAGTTTTTTAGTAGAATTTCTTCCTACCATATACTTTTATTATGAAAGCTGTGCACTCTTTTGTACATGAGACCCCAGTGACAAAAAAAAAAAAATCACATATGTTACACAACATAAAAAAGAAAAGGTACTATAAATTAGCTTTTTTGGAAAATAAGACATCTTTTTTGTATATGCGGAGAAACCTTGGTGGTTAATGGAACTAAGAAATGTATATTCTGGAAGTCTGCTGAATAGTAACTCACCCTTTCACCAGTTCCACAACTATGAAGTCGTTGCCATCTCCAGAGTTGTAGAGCATGAGGCCATCCGGTGTGGTGGTTTTAAACTGAAAGAACAGGTGCATGGAAGCATAAGCCTGTAAAGTGGCTAACGCCAAGTAGCTGCCTTTCGTCCGAAATGTCACAGGATCTGCGATGATGTGACGCATGCCAAAGCGGGCGTTCAGCTCACAGTAGGATATGTCCCCATTTTTACACTGGTCCAGATATGGTACACTATTGAAAGTTAGGCCCTGTAGGTGGCCAATGAAGTTCGAAGGCACCACGGAAATGAAGCGGCGCTCCGTCATGATGCCTGTCTCGATGTTGTGGAACTCAAGGCGTGTGTGGGCACCAGTCATCTGGCCTGGAAACACAGAATGATGCTCTACATCAGTTTCAGATTTACAGTTTAGGGCAAACCTCTTGTTATAGCATGAATTAACTGATGACCCACAGTTTTGTTAAGCTGAGTTCAGTTTCACTAACCACAACAATTTGACAAGATTGATTACTGTCAAATTACTATCAAATGTCAATTAATTAGCATCTTGTGAACAACATGAAGCAGGCTTAAAGATCTCAAAAAAGAAAAAGCAATTCAAGAATTATCAGGAATTCAAGTTTTTTTTTTCCTTTTATAAATCTGCAAAAGGTTACAAAGCAATTTCTAAGGCTTTAGGACTCCAGTAAACCACAATGAGAGCTAGTATCTACAAACAAAGAAACCATAAAACATTCCCGAACCTTCCCAGGAGTTGCCACCCAAAATTACTACAAGAGCGTATTGCAAATCAAATCCAGGAGGACCCCAAAGTGGGATCTAAAGCAACACAGACCTCAACTGACTCAGTTAAGGTCAGTATTTGTGACTTAATACTAAGAAAGAGACTGTGCAACAAATGGCCTCCAGGGGAGAGGTCCAAGGCAAAACCCGGTACTGACCAAAAAGAACACAAAGGTCTGTGTCACATTTGCCAAAAAAACATCTTGATGATCCCCAGACCTTTTGGGAAAATATTACTGATTGACGTGATCAAAGGTGAACTCATTGAAAGGTGTGCATCCTGTAACATCTGGTGTAAATAAAACCACCTAACAGTTGGAGTGTTGATGACAGACAACTCTGTACAGGACAGTGGTCCATAATGTTCACACAATGATGTCAATGACTGTTTGCCTTTTGATTTATAAATGCTTAAACTCTTGCTGCCTGTTATTGACACAACTGTTTAATATTTATGGGGGGTGGACTTTCTCACACAGAGACAGGTTGTGTTGGATAGCTCCCCATGTTATGTTTTATTGATGTTATTCCATTAACTGCTTTGCTCCCCATATGAACATTTAAGCCAGCTAAAACAACTAAAATGATTAAAGGTATTCAGCATACTAATGCATCAGGTTTTGTGTGGAGACTGCTCCTTAAGTCAGTATGACCTTCTAAACAGTGGCTAATTAATTACATTACTTTATTTGTAAATGTTAATCTCCTACTGACCAAATTAACATTTACTGGCACATTTGTTTTAAAAATATTTTAGAGTTTATTGTGCTTGGGACATTTTAAATTGATTATGCTGGCTTTGTTTTCTATATTCTAATGGCCTGCTGTGAAGTATATTATCGAACCATAATGCAGAAAATCTCTTATTGCGGCTCTTCATTTCACTGATTTGATAATGTTGTGGAGTAATTAAACTTGGCAAGATTCCATTTAATACCGACCTCCCTGATTAAGCCTGTTCGGTCCCTGTAAAGGAAGCCCGTGGTGCTTTTTTTCTCCATGTGAAGTCCTGACTGGTTCAAGAACCATTCAGTACTTCACAGGGTCGCTTCTTGCTTCTGGCCTCAGCATGTCTAACTCCATTCTTTTATCTAGCTCGTACTATACTCTCCCTCTTTCTCTCTTTTTTGGCCCTTCTATTATTTTGCCTGGGGTCACAATACTGTGTGTGCCTGTGACTCTGCCCCATCTCTTGAACTTTCAACTTTCTCCTGTTATCAGTGGAAAATAATGTAATATTCTCTCTTTACAGCAGCAAACCTGCAGAAAGCTATATGTGTAAGAAATATTTTTATTTAATCTGAAGTGCATAAATTTTATTTTAATGATGTTGCAGTTAAATTGTCAGCTGCCTATAGATGAACCACAGTATTTGTCTTTGTGGGATGTGTTAAAGGATGTGAATGTAGAATGGTATTGATATTTACTGACTGAGGTGTCATGGTGCAGTTATTCAAATGTTAGCGAGACTCTGACATTTAGTAAATATCACATTTTAGTTTTGCTATTAATACTCCTAAATACCAGTTTTTACAACAATGGAACAGGACATGTGTCCCAAACACAACCCACCTTCCACTGTGACATTATCCACAGACAGCTGCAGGCTCTTGCCTCTTCTCACCACCTTCACAGTATGCCACTCGTTGTCATTCAGCTTTTGCCCCGCGAACAGTGTCTCAGGTCCTTTGCCTGTGGGAGGAGAAATTCCAGTCACAAACAACCAGTGGAAATGCTATGAACCCTAACCCACACACTCCTCCTTACACACACACAGGCTTTTCTGAAGGTAGGTGGTGGAAAGAAAACCTGCATGTTTGCAACACACATTCACATCAACCGTACTTTAAATGGTTAATGACCCACCATGGAAAATCCAAGCATGACAATTTGTTTTTAACCATCTTGAAAGGTAAAACAGAGGAAAAAACAAGATGGAGATGCCTCGTTACATCAAAATGTTTTTGCGAAGCATTCTGATGTTTTAGCTCATGGTGCTGGTCATTATGGCATGTTGCTTCAGTCATTTCATATATGACTTCTTCAGGTCTGAAAGGAGCCATGGGACTCATATTGACCAAGAAAAAGTTTCTATCTCTAATGTTCTCACAAGTACAACGGAGTACTGGGGCCATGCTAAGAGATTTCATTTTTTGAAATTACCAGAATAATTTGGAACATTTCCAGAATTGAGCTGTAGGCTAATATTACAAGATTGAAGACATAATATTACAAGAATAAAGTTGCAACATTACGAGAAAATGACAGCTCATCTTCAACAAAACATGCAATTTCGTTTGAAAGTCCTCATACTGGTAATAATTTAATGATGTCAAAATCAAAGCGTTTTAAAGGAATCTTCAAGGAATCCTTATATTGTTATGATTTGGGGTTGTTTGGTTTCTGTTTTTTTCTTATTTGTTTCTCACAGTTTTTGAATCATGCTTCTGTTTATTATTTTTCTGGTCATGCTTTAGTTTTTGTCTTCTTGTTCATGTTTTGTCAAGTTTGGTTTTTGGATCTGGTTATGCTTTAGTTTCATGTTTTTCTATTTTCTGTTAGTTTGTACTCATGAGTCTCTGTTTTGCTCCAGCCACGTTTTGTTCTGTCTGTCAATTATCTTTATTTGGTTCACCTGCTCCAAGCTAATCTGTCTCCTTGCTCCACCTGGTTCACACTCCATATATACACGCCTTGCTGTCTTGGTCACAGATGCGCCAGCAAGACGTGCACCAACAATTTGTCCTCTTCTGAACTCTGGTATGTCACCCATAATGTTGTGTGCATTTCAATATTTTGAGCAAACTGTGCTCTTACCCTGCTAATTGAACCTTCACACTCTGCTCTTACTGGTGCAATGTGCAATCAATGAAGACTGGCTACCAGGCTGGTCCAATTTAGCCATGAAGCCTCCCACACTAAAATGACAGGTGTTTCAGTTTCATTGTCCAACCCCTGTATATATATTGCCAAACGTATTGGCCAATCATTTATAAGGTGATCCAATAAGTTCCATGGCTACAGGTGTTTAAAGTTGGATTTCTGATCTCATACTTCTTGAACACCTTAGGGATGAATTAGAGGCTGCAGTTATTGTTTTCTCATCTAACTATGAACACACTCCTAAACCTTGTGGAAGATGTTTACAGAATAGTTAAAGTTGGTATTGGTGGCAACGTTGGATGCATCAACAAATTGAACCTTATAGATTAAGAATAGGACGTAATTAGGTTTATTTACATGTAAAACTAAATACTTTTGGCAATATATGTTATGGTCCTTAGGTGTTAGGTGATGGTTTACATTGTGTCTGTATTCTCACAATTTTTTCTTGTTTATTTATGTTTACTGTTCTTGCTTAGTTATTCTTAGTTACTTACTGTGTGCTTAGTTTTTAAGCTTATTCCTTGTGTTCTGTTTCTCTCATGTTAATTAGTCTCCTCCCCTCAGCTTCTCTACTGATCTCTCTGCCCCAGCTGCACCTTATTTCCTCTGATTAGCCTATCGTTGTCATCTTCTTTCCCTATTTCAGTTTTTAGGCCCCTGACTTCTTTGTTCACTGCTAGATTCTTCCGTTTAACTTCCTGGATTTCTTGCTCCATTAGCCTTTTTCCATGAGAATGCTCCATGTCCTGTTCTCTTCATGCCATATCATAGTAAGTAAGATTTTTTTTTGTTTTTGTTTTTTTTTATTAAAGGATTTTGTTGCCAGTTCATATTTGTGCTTGGGTCCCTTCTTAACCGACTACCCTGACAATATGCAGTGCCTTGCAAATGTATTCAGCCCCCTTGAACTTTTCAACCTCTTGCCACATTTCAGGCTTCAAAACATAAAGATATAAAATTCAAATTTTTTGTGAAGAATCAACAAGTGGAACACAATCGTGAAGTGGAATGAAATCTATTGGATGTGTCAAACTTTTTTAACAAATAAAAAACTGAAAAGTGGGGCGTGCAATATTATACATTGACAAGGAAGGAGTATCATACCACTGCAAATCTACCAAGACCCGGCCGTCCCTTTAAACTCTCATCTCGAACAAGGAGAAGACTGATCAGAGATGGAGCCAAGAGGCCCATGATCACTCTGGATGAACTGCAGAGATCTACAGCTAAAGTGGGAGAGTCTGTCCATAGGACAACAATCAGTCGTACACTGCACAAATCTGGCCTTTATGGAAGAGTGGCAAGAAGAAAGCCATTTCTCAAAGGTATCCATAAAAAGTCTCGTTTAAAGTTTGCCACAAGCCACCTGGGAGACACACCAAACATGTGGAAGAAGGTGCTCTGGTCAGATGAAACAAAATCGAACTGTTTGGCCACAATGCAAAACAATATGTTTGGCGCAAAAGCAACACAGCTCATCACCCTGAACACACCATCCCCACTGTCAAACATGGTGGTGGCAGCAGCATGGTTTGGGCCTGCTTTTCATCAGGAGGGACAGGGAAGATGGTCAAAATTGATGGTAAGATGGATGGGGCCAAATACAGGACCATTCTGGAAGAAAACCTGTTGGAGTCTGCAAGAGACCTGAGACTGGGACGGAGATTTATCTTCCAACAAGACAATGATCCAAAACATAAAGCCAAATCTAAAATGGAATGGTTCACAAATAAACGTATCCAGGAGTTGGAATGGCCAAGTCAAAGTCCAGACCTGAATCCAATCCATAATCTGTGGAAAGAGCTGAAGACTGCTGTTCACGAACGCTCTCCATCCAACCTCACTGAGCTCGAGCTGTTTTGCAAGGAAGAATGGGCAAGAATTTCAGTCTCTCGATGTGCAAAACTGATAGAGACATACCCCAAGTGACTTGCAGCTGTAATTGCAGCAAAGGGTGGCGCTACAAAGTATTAACGCAAGGGGGCCGAATAATATTGCACGCCCCACTTTTCAGTTTTTTATTTGTTAAAAAAGTTTGACAGATCCAATTAATTTCCTTCCACTTCACGATTGTATCCGACTTGTTGTTGATTCTTCACAAAAAATTTTTATTTTATATCTTTATGTTTGAAGCCTGAAATGTGGCAAGAGGTTGAAAAGTTCAAGGTGGTCTAATACTTTTGCAAGGCACTGTATGTATGGGGATATATGATGGCACAGTTGGTAGCATTGTTGCCTTGCAGCGAGAACGTCCTGGGTTTGAATCCTAGGAACCCAATGACCAGAGATAGGCACCAGCCACATACTACTCTGCACGGAAATGCAAGTACAGACAACTGTTTCCTAAACCACCTCCAGCTGTCAGTCAAATCTACTATAAAAGGAACCTCCCTGTCAGTGCTCAGGACACAATCAGTTGATCCATAGTAAGTATATCAATAAATGTTTAAATGTTAACTGCTAGATTTTCTCCTCATATTTTGCTGAGTTTCTGGGGATGCATCCTAAGCATTCCAAGATATTACTTACAGTTACAGCTTAGCTAAATAACATTAGCAGGCAGGTCCTGTTGTCCTTAAAAGATGACCTTTGGATATGATTTGTAGCCTCTGAATGGACTGTTAAGAGTTGTTTTCTTAATTAATTGTTTTCTGTCTGAAACGGCTGCCCTGCATGGGTTTACCAGCTGAACGGATGTTGGGCTGTATTTCCGTTATGATCAGACCAAGACGAAGTCATGCCAAGGCCAAAAAAAATTGACAAGATTTTTCAAAAAGCTAATAAATGTGTTTTTTCTCCAGTTGAGGTCTGTTGCTGTATATCTTTTGTGTCTTCTTAATGCCAAAACTAGTACCAGAAATTATATATTTTTTACTCTGAAATTAAGAACAGAGAGTGAGTCTTTGCTTAGTTTTTCTATAAGTTTTTGTTCAATTCCTGTCATTAAAAAAAAGCTTTTTTTTTTTTTTCCCCCCCCCCCCCCCCCCCCCCCCCCCCCCCCCCCCCCCCCCCCCCCCCCCCCCCCCCCCCCCCCCCCCCCCCCCCCCCCCTTTCACCATTTTATAATCTGTTTTCTCTTTTACTACCAGACTTAAAATATTTCACAACAAATTTGGATTGTTATTGATTCCTTTCTTGCTGAATGAACTTCTGGACTGGATATGATTCATTGCAATCCAGCTAGATGGCATATATTAATTCAAAACAAGAAAACCTTTTGAAGATTATAAGAATATGGTCTACAGAAATACATGCATGTTTTGCATGGACCCTGATTTTCGAGGTGTATTTCATATCCTGTTCATATGTAAGGTTTAGGTTTGCGTGTAAAATGGTTTCTTTATTGGGAAGAAAACTAAGAGATGAACTGGCAAAGGGACAAATAGTCCAACAGCCCTTAGCTCACCAAACAGAAAACAGAACTGTCTGTCTTAAAGTTTTCCATAAATGGAGGAGTTGAAAAGCAAAATAAAACGATTTAAGGGCTTAATCCTCAAACTGCTCTCGCTACTTCTCCCATTCCGCTTCTGCACGCCAAACACCACCCTCCTCTGGTTTCTAATGTATCAATGCAACTATTCCATGCTGCGGCAGATGGTGTTGCAGAGATGCTTATTAGAGAAATATTTGTATTAGCAGAGAACAGGCTATTTATACACTGCAAACAACAAAGCTCGATTGCATCAGCGAGAGAGTGACAGTGCCAGGGACTGCAGATTTTAATTTAAACAACAGTCATGGATCCATTCTCCAGTCCCGAATGATAAGCTAATGTGATTTTCCACAAAGGCCAAGGCAGCAGCTGGCAAATGCTTCAGCTAGAGTTTAAGGATTTAAAGTAGGCATAAAGAGGGAAATAAAGAATATGGCACTGAAAGTAAAATCATTCAACACATGACTTTAGAAGCTGGAGGCCAAGCATTTGTGCATGTGCACAGTGTCATAGTGTTGAGGTGATAAAGTAACAAGTAGTGAAAGAACACAAGGAACATTTTGTAAAGAGCAAACAGAAACTTCCACCTCATTGGCTACAGGGCACACTAAAATAGCCCAATGCTGGAGGGTACCAGTCATTTAGCTTCTGTCTGTATTACCCACAGTGGTAGGAAGTTGTGAAGCGGAGCGACAGTGCTGTTTGTCTTATAAATAAGACATAAAGTCAGAATATTCTGGCTTTCTTAACTGTAATGATTTGTTGTTATGGAGGCAATATTTAAAACCACAATCCAGTTCCAGCGTCAGTGGCTGTTTTCTGGTTGGTTAGCTGGGCAAAGGCTGACAGTATTTCAGCCGCTGCTTCAGTGGATGAAATAATAGTCTGGCAATATATGACTGTCCCCTTCCCACTTGGATGTGAAGGTACATAGTGTATGAGGGTTGGGGGGTCTCCTGCAGCCCATTGGAGAATTGTTTTCCCATTTACTACTGTTACTTTTTTATGGTATAATTTTTTTCCAAAGGCCTTTTGTCTTCAGCCGTATGAAATGGAAAAGAAAGACTTTTGATCATACCATGTGTGAAGTCAATATATAGGAAAAAACACTTTATTGCGCTAAACAGAGTATGAGGGAATGGAAGCAGCTAGCAAACAGGTTAAAGCTGATGCAAAAGACAGGAGAGAAAAAGAAAAGAACAATTTAAACAATGTGCAACAGTCTCTACAGAGCTAGCAAGTAAATGTAAGAATATAAAACGTAAAAAACTCAGTATAGGACAAATGTGTTGTAACAGCTACCCTTAAAAGTGACGTTGAAGTAAAATTTATACAGCAGGTCACAGGAGAAAAAAAGTTATTTGCTGCCCAAATAGCTTGAGCCGTTTAGCTTTTACCATTAACCATGGGGACCAACACCATGGAAAAGCCCACTATCTTTATCTAAAGGCACATTTCTACTATTTGACCCAGAGTAGTTTTCCCCCGGTGATTTCATTTACCCTGGCTGTTTTATGTGAGTGTTTCCACTGTGGAACAGAGAGGTCTCCTCGAACTGCAGCAGTGTCAGCCTACGTCTCACTCAGCAGCTAAGGGTGGGAGAGACGCTTACCTTATAGACTAGAACCAAGATTCCCAGCAATAAAACTGTAATGGATGATTCTGTCACGCTGACTAACATTTATAACATATACAGGGCCATTACAAACTCCAGGGGAAGCTTTAACTGTAACACATCTTAAACGGATTTCATTGATGTGAGCTTCAGAGTTTTATCACTGCAATGGGTGGAAAAAAGTTGAGATTACAAGTTAGTGTCTAACTATAAACTTGTGATCATTTTTAAAGCATTTACACTGTGAGGCTGTTACATAATCACTTCAAAATTTACAGATACTTCATAAATAAATCTGGAGACATACTGTATTTCAAAGGAGAATTAATTAAACCAACCCAGCAACCTGAGATCTTGGTATTTGAAGAATCTTGTAATGATTCACTGTTTTTTTCTTTAATGTACCTCAAAACGTACATGGTTAAAGACCCTGAAATATTGCTTGAATTAGTAATAATCATTTATTTTAAGTTTAAATGAATGATTATTTCCTTTTTTGACAACTGATGGCTTTAAATCGATACTGATCATGCAAAATCTACAACAGTCAAGGGTAAAAGAAAATATGTGCTATTAAAACTTAACTCAACATGCTTAGCACTCTTCCTCCAGAATGCTCCATCCAAAAATGACTTGCTCTCTTCATGTGCGCTAAAATAGTCATGCATCAAATCCAGGTCTTCTATCATTGGCGTAAAGTCAACATGATTGAGGAATTCTAAATATTTGTAGACGGGCTTAAACCCATTATTGAGATCAGTCATCAGTGAATGCCTTCAAACCACATATTGACAAAAGCAGCTGGTGTTTTATCTCTGTCAGTGAAGTGAAGTGAAGCCTTAAATCACTGTACAGGTAACCCTGCAAGCAAGTAAACCAAAGATGTGCCACTCATCAGTCAACAAGCCACTAACCCTTTAATACAGCTCTGGGCATAGAGAATTATTTGAAGCATAAAACAGGGCCACATTGCTTTTTCATAAAGGAGCTGGCAGTTATTAAATGCAATTATTTCACATTATGCCACTTATTCTCTGATTTTGTTACAGGCATCAGCAGGGCAAGGAGCTATAATCAGCTTAACAGAAGCTTCCCATCTCTTCATCTGCTCTTTAGTTTTACTTCATTCTCTCCCATTTTGTTCTTTTTCCCCCCACACTCTGAAAATATGCTAAATGAGACCCGAAGAGATGTCAACATTTCTTTACTAGTGTACAAACAGATTGTCAATTACTTTGATGGACTATGTCAGGACACCATAAGTGAGAGGTGTGATCTTTGCAGGTACTTGCATAATTATGCGCTGCCATCAATCATTGGCTGCTGTGCTTTCTTTGTAAACAACTTGATTAATGCAACTGGATCAATGGAGCAGAAGCCCTCAGTCAATGGCTGCAGGTTGTTGCCATCAGTCTCTATTCAGGCTTTGGGGCTGCTGCTGCAGCAGGAAGTACTTGAGCACAGTTGTGTAATTATTATTTTTTAACTCTAATCAAAACAACTTGAGTCTGAGGAGCTGATCATCAGTCTGCTGTGGGCTAATGATAGCAACATTTCTAGCATGTCAAATCAAGAAGTGAAAGATGAAAAGTGTTTCTCTGTCTCTCCCTTTGAGGAAATTGCACAGAGATCCAGATATCTCTCATTCTAGGGGATCCTAAGGTGTTTCCTAGGCCAGAAAGATTATACTATGAAAGAAGAGTTCACATGCACACCTCATGGGGACGAAATACGTTATTACAAGCTTTAAAAATGCATTCATATTGTGTTTCTTTTTTGATTGAGCGACTTAAATAATTTTTAAAAACTAGAAATTCTGTGCAGTGGTACTGGTGCATTGTAGATAGTTTGAAAACTTAGATAGGAAAACTGTCTAAATTCTTCAGCTTTCCCTCAAATCAATAACTAAACATGTAAGAATGGCTCAGAGTTGAGGTCAATGGCAGGAAACCAACCAATTTAAATTAAATTTACTATTACCATGACAAGAATTTTCA
This sequence comes from Crenichthys baileyi, assembly GCA_036173005.1. Taxonomy (NCBI): domain Eukaryota; kingdom Metazoa; phylum Chordata; class Actinopteri; order Cyprinodontiformes; family Goodeidae; genus Crenichthys; species Crenichthys baileyi. The sequence continues at coordinate 318,171 of JAHHUM010001510.1, forward strand.
TCCAGAATTATGCCAGACGCTTGCAGCATTTTATTATCGAAACGTATACAATAGAGCCAGTCTCTATAATTTTGACTGTGTGTACATAAGTGAAAAGTCACAATAAATTACAAATTCTGCAAAAAATTTATTTTTAAATTTGCTGAAGTTGCTTGCTTGCCAGTCAGTCCCCCTGCTTTTAATGTGTCTTAAAAATCTTAAAATAATTATCATCCTTGCCTGTGATGAGTGTGTGTAAACTTTATATCCTTCAAACAAGTTCTGGTTCTGCCCCAGGGTCTCCTCACCATGAGACCAAAGGAGGGAGTCCAGAATCCTGTTCAGAAGCCCAAACTGCCTCTGCTGATTCATTTCATTGTGGAGGATCAGCTGCTCTGCTGAGAACTTCCTACATCACATCTATCTATTACAGCAACTACGAATGTACTCTCATCGTGCACAAGACGTTGGTTGTTAAATCAGTATTGACAATCATGTCAAGGGTGACAATGATCTCTGGCATATGAGCCCAGGCACTCATATGCCAGAGTGTTAAAATTCTGAGGTGCACTCTATCTGGGTTTTCAAGTAAATGCAGGTAGAGAGCCAAGTGTTTTTGGGGGTAGGAGGAAGTGGGTAGAAGTTCAACATTTTCTAGGAACACTTGAACATGATTCGTGTAGCATATGTGATGAATAAATACTCTAAATAGCTTATGGCAGCAAAAACACTCTGAATTTAAATCAGAGAAAGAAGGATATTAAAGAGAAATGCTCTGAATATGCAACTGCCTCAGCTGAACACCGACAGCTTAACTACAATCTTGGGTTTTATTACATCGGATCCCCCAAATAAGTCATATTACCTTTTACGAGGCTTGACAGAACCTGCCATGCCTAAGTATAATAATAATAATGAATAACAATTCAAGCTATATGATTTGAGTTGCCTGGAAAACGGCATTACCATAAGCTGCTGGTACTGTCAAATTAAAAGTTGAGAAAAAGGGAGAGCAAGAGGGTGCATAGGGTGGGGAGCAAAGCAGAAAACGAAAAGAGAATGGTGAATACCAGATGATTTATTCATAGTAGCAGAAAACCCAGCCAGAAACCAATTGCTGACTAAGACTGGTTGATCTTTGCGTCTTTGTGATTTCTAAGAAGAGAACGGATAGAACCACCTAATACCCTGATTAGAAAGACCAACTGGTGGAAGCCATATACGTATGTGTAGTGTTTTATAAGTGAAGGATTCATAGTCCCTTAGAAATAAGGGGAGGAGCTCGGAGTAGAGCCGCTGCTCCTCCACATCGAGAGGAGTCAATTGAGGTGGCTCGGGCATCTATACCGGATGCCTCCTGGACGCCTCTCTCAGGAACTGTTCCAGGCACGTCCCACCGGGAGGAGGCCCAGAACACGACACTATGTCTCTCGGCTGTCTTGGGAACACCTTGGGCTCACCCCGGAGGAGCTGGAGGAGGTGTCTTGGGAGAGGGATGTCTGGGCGTCTCTACTGAGTCTGCTGCCCCCGCGACCCAGATGAAGCGGAAGATGACGGAATATGTTATTCCTGTCAGGACCAGGTATTATAGAACTATCTGTTTACTTTTCCAGTATGACATCCTGTATAGTCAACTTCTTGTATATACACAGAGTTACTTGTATGTGTAATATCTGAATAAAATTTGAGAAACATTGATATTATTAAGTCATTGTTCTAGACTGGGGCCAAATATAATAAAAAGAAGATAGTATAATATACAATTACCTAGATGACATGACCCCAACCACAACCTACCAAACTACTGTCAAAATCATATGTAATTTACTGTGATATGTATTTTTGCAGGTGTAATCAGTCTGTATTTGCCATAGGTGGGTTAGTGAGTTACATAAATATTTTATCAGTATCACTTAATGTACTTTCATCTGTAGTTAGCTAATGAGCCTTGTAAACCAGGTTATTAAACACAAGTCCTGAATTTTTGAACTCGTGGGTATTTCTCAGGTGTACTCCTGGCTATGAACTGAAACTATATGGTTTTCTTGCTTCCTACACTACCGGGAGGTGTGTGTGTATATGTGTGTGTGTGTGTGTGAGAGAGAGTGAGAGTGAGTGTTTGCTCTTCTGTTTCACCTTGCAGAGGAGAGAAACCCAAGCTGTGCACAACAGATAGTGCTCCCACATACAAACATGCTGCCCTGTGTGTTCTCACCATGCGAGCACAATTCGGCGCTACTAATAACACCACAGGGGCTCTGAGTGTGTGTTGCTGTGTGCTTGTGTGTCTGCAAGAACTATGAAATACTTCAGTTAAAATTTTAATTTAGGTCTGAGGTTATATCGCTAATGGCGGTGAGCTGGCAGAAAATGAGTGTAATGGGAGGACATATGCCAGGACACAATGCAACGTCAGCACTGCTGACTTCCTGGCTAAGCAACAAGGATGAAGACACCGTTAAAAATGTGTGTTGATTGTGTGTATGTGGCGGTCTGATCAACATTAGGAGTATGAAAAGCTGTTCTAGCTATACCTTTATGAGGCAAACATTGAGATTAGTGGTTTTATTGCTGGGTTTTCATTTTTTATGTTGCACTAAGGGTGCTGGTGTGTATGGATATGTGTGTTGCAGTTTTTATGCCAACCCCATGCTCCCTGTCTCCTCTGCCATCTGTTCTTCTGGCATGGCTCCTCAGAGTCGCCTATTAAGTAATGACACACATTTATACATTTGCATCACAAACCCAACACACACTTTCAGTTTTTTGCTCCTTCTTTAACTCTCTAGCGGCCATTTCCTGTTTCAGGTGATTCTTATTACCCTCAAATGACCCGGCCGTGCTGAGAGCTGATCCTTAGAAACACCACATACTAACTACATGTCGGGACCCAGGTGTCTCTGCCTGTAATACAACTCTTCTGAAACTACTTGACTTGCTATTGATTTTTAACACACAGGCTCTCAGCCTTTTAGGTATGGAGAGCTGGGCCATTGTAATAAATGAATATGCTTTGATCTAAACTATTCCATTGATGCTCTGACTGTATGTTTAGGGTCATCATGAAGAGTGAACCTCTGCCTCAGTCTCAAGACTTTTGCATCCTCTAATAGGTTTTCTTCCAAGATCTCAATCCATTGTCAGCATAGGTAGTGTGTTTATGGTGAAAATCAGATTTATCTCCCTGTACAGCATTTTGCATGTAGTCCAGGGTCAGTTTTGGTCTCATCTGGTTTCCTGTGTCCCCCTACATTTTGGCAAGCTACAAACGGGATTTCTTATGGCTTTCTTTCAGCAGTTGCTTCCTTTCCTGCCGTCTTCCATAAAGGCCAGACTTGTGAAGTGCACTACTAACATGTATCCTGTTGTGGATTTCTGCAGCTATTTCAGAGTTATCATTGACCTCTTGGCTGCTTTTCTAATGCCCCCCTTTCCTTCGCCTGTCAGTTTAGCTGGGTAGCCATGTCTTGAAATTTTTTGCAGATGTCCCACATGCTTTCCCTTTTGGAATGGTGGCTTTAACTGGTGTCATAAGATGTTCAAAGCTTGGGATGCTGTTCTACAGTTTAATCTTGCTTTAAACCTCTCAATAACAATTATAAAAAAGATGCTTTTAACAATGATTTTCTGACACTTAGACTCTCTCCACTTTGCCAGGAGTTCAAGACAAGGTGTAGCTGATGCTATTGAGACACAGCTAAAAATTTGTTTACATGACAACCCTGAATGGTGTGAATTCCTCACTGTATTCCTCATTGAAGCTGATCTTTGTTCCTCTGCTTTTAATTCTATCCAGCCACACATCTTTGCAAGACAAAAACACCTTTCATTTGCATTTTAGCTGGTCCTATCTGTTGTCTTATTGATTTCTTTACCAACAGGTCCCAGTCAGTCAAAGTAACTTGCACATTGTCAAATGCTCTGGTGGATCACCACAGGCATGTATCCTCTCACAAGTTTTTGTTGTTCTGTACACAAACATTTGCCAGAGTCAACATGTTGTGGGCCATAATATACAATTTGCTGATGACTCTGTCATAGCATCATTGTAAAGGCTTGATGGCATGGACCATGGACCCAAAGTGAGTGATTTTATTGAATTTGCAGGGTATCCTATTTAAACCTAAATGTGTCTAAATGAGATGGTCATTGATTTTAGGAAGAATCTTACATTTTTTCAGCAGTGAGCAATGATCAGGTGGTAGAGATATTATAAATAGTTTTTCACTGTTACGGATTGTACACTTAATCTCAGGTAGATGCAATCCCACCAAATAATGTACTTTTTACTGAAACCAACTCAATTTAAAGTGGACACTGTTTTAATTTGATTTTTATTTATTTTTATTTTTAACAATTTCGACATTTTCTTTGGTGTGTTGCCTTTGGTTTATCATGTTAAGGTTTAGAAGAAACCTCAAAGCATTATTAAAACATGCAATAAAATATTGGGCATAACTGTGACAGCTGAGCAGCCTTAACAAGCGTAGTTCTGTATAAATGGCAGAAAAAGTTCTTTGAGATCCTAGTCATTACCTGTTTACAGAGTTTAAGCTGCTTCCATCTGGCAGTAGGTAGAGTGTGCCAAAATGCAAAATAAATTGACATAGAAGCTATTTATTACCATCTGTAATCTCTCCTCACTGAATTTCTTATATTAATGATTATTTGAGTATTATTTGTTGCAAGTAATCCTTTGCCATTGTGTGATATTTTATAGTTCTTAACATTGTTTTAATATGTTTAGCAATCACATTCTTTGTATCTTAATGAAATGGTATTTTATTTTTATGTTGTATGCAGTATTGTTTTTACAATTTACTTTATGGATGACAGGAAGTAGTTGCACCCTATGCACCCAGTCAGGATCTAAATAAAACATTGATTGATTTTACCTTATTCACCAATCTGTCTGGTTTGTTTCTTGGTCTTCATGATGTTGTTTGTTCTCTAACATATCTTTGAGACCTTTTTAGCTAGGTTTATACTTAAGACATTAAACAAATGGAGGAATTCGAAGGAACCCCCACAGAGCAAGTTTGCCTCTACCGACATTTATATGGTGTATTTATGAGTGATCGGACAAAGACAGCCAAATGGCACAAAATGCATGGAAGGAGATTGCTGCTGTAAATAGGGGTCAGTTTGTCATTGAAATGGACATGGAAAAATATGCAGGATTGGTTTTTGAAAGTCATTTTTGCTGTGTGACGTTTTCTATGTTGTTTACTCCATTTCCTCTGGTTATGTAGTGTACTGCGCCCAGTTTTTTCAGAGAATACTGCACCAACATCGGCATCAAGTATATACGCCTACTACGTTGTTCAGGCTCAGGTTCAGTTATAGTCATTATAGATGAGCCTTTACAGAAGAGCTTATTACACACCTTTTAAAAACCATGTATCATTTTAATTCCATTTCACAATTATTAACAACTTTGTTTTGGTCTATTATGTAAAATTCCAAAATACATCACACCGAGGTTTAAAGTTGTAATGTGAAAAAATATGAAAAGGTTCAATTACTGAAATTCTGCACCACAAAATATTTTATGATTCCTTCCAGTCCTTATTAACTGCAATTCTGTGCACATGAAAGAAAAAATACAATCCCTGGCAACATATTTTTGAATAATTGTTCTTTTTCAACAGATAAACAATGTAAATATTCAATTGCTAAAAAACTGAATGTTATCTAATAACATTTCCTCAAATACTTATCATGGACAAGACTTTGGTTCAGGAACATAGTTCTTCGGTACAATTTCAGCATTGTTCTGTACCTTTGAACTACCCATTTTAACAATTTTTACAATTTAATGAATGCTTGAAATTGAGAAATTTATATGAAAAACTAAACAAGATAAAGCTCATGAAACAAAACAATAAAACATGGGGTTCCCAAACCAGAGACTGGTGACCCCGTATTGGCAACTTGGCCACCCCCTAAAAATACATATAATTGTTTTACTCTATATTTATTTATTTAATAAATATTTTATAAACAAATAGAGTAAAATGATATGTATTTTTCAATTAATAATAAAAAGAGATTTTATTATTCAATTTCATAATTTAAAAGGTATATGTAACTAATTAATGTGACATTAAATTATTTAATTGTGCATTTATATAATTTAATGCTATATTCATTGTATTTAATAATTCACATAATATTCACATTTATTCCTGCATATATATATATATATATTATATATATCATATATATATCGTAAAAATATCTTAGTATATATATAGTGTGATATATAAATATATAAACTACATAAACTAAATATTTATTTAGTTTTTTTCCCTTTTGGTTCTCCATACTTCACAGGGGTCACATCATGGTGATTCTGAAAATTATCTCACAGCCTTCCACTTGGTGTCTCATGACCCCATAGGGGGTCCCGACCCCCACTTTGGAAACCCCTGCATTAAAACATATTGTTTCATAACCTCTGAATTAATATAAAAAGAATGGCAAATATGATGCTTTGTTATTTCACCTATCAACTTTTTTATTTGCCTTTTCACTGCTTTCAGTCATATCTTAACTAGCTAGACTGATTTATACATGTACCAGAAAATTGGCTCCCTGCTGGAATAACTATCTTACAAAATGCATGAATCTCATAAAATATTCATGCTGTAAGGGTGTAAAAAATGCTATATTCACCTACTTTTTAGAAATAGTGAACACTGTAAGAAATTATGGATGTATCTGAGTTTAAACATGCTGGATAATGTAGTTATACAGGAGATCATAACACTGTTAGGTGGAGATGCTGCATAGTCAATGCAGTTTCTTTCAAAAGAAACAATTGAAGCCGTTTTTTTTGAAACAAATAGTGTACTAATATTTCATAAGCTTGACATTTTTGCTGCCAATAGCATAAAGTTTAATGACTGGTATTTCAGCTGCTTTCATTAAACTTTACCAGGGTGCTTTAAACGGAACACTGTTGATTTTCTCTGATACTCTGCTTTGTGTGGGTAGGTGTGAAAGTTCCGACAAACTCTGGTGCTGACCAAAGAAGCAAATTCTGGTCTGGCGGAAAATGTGGGTTTCGGTTCGCTTGGAATTGAACCCTGGTATAGTTTGCTTACAGTGGGAATGCAAACGGACAATCCAACAAACCAAAGAAGGGAAAGTGAAAAATAAAAAGTGACTTCTCTTATTTGATTCACTGCATTATGTATTATATAAAAAGCTTAAAATCCTTGCTTGCCTTCTGTGCAAGCAGCACATTGTAGACTCCATAGTCTTTTTTATCATTGCTGGATGTGTCTCTTGTATACAGAGTAAGGTGGTGAAAAGCTTGCTGCCTCATCTGCTGGTAACTTTGGCCAGCTTTTTCTGTTATTACCTCAAACGAGCAGCTGTTGTGACTTCGTTAAATTGTCTAGGTGCTTTGGTCTGCCTTCGTTGAAGAGGACCAAACCAAAAGATGAGAATTTGCTTGATATTCCACATCAACTCAAACAGAAAAAAATAATAGTAATGGGCTATAATACCACTTTAATAATTGTGCACATTATAATGACCTGGGATTTTTAAAAACTGGGCACACAAATTGCAGCCTCAGAGCCTGCTTGGGGTACAGCTGACCAAATCAAAGGTAGTACACCAAAAACAGGCATTGGGAGCTGAAATTAATCAAGGATTCTAAAAATGCTATTTAGCAAATGAGAACTAGTTTTTCAAACACTGTACCTCATAAAATAAATGTTAAATTATGTAAATATGGTCTTGAGAAGGACTTTAGACCTAGTCTTGAGATCATATCAGCACTTTCATTGAAGTGCTGATATGACCCACTAAAACTCCATCCTACCTGAAGTTCTCTGAAGTGTTTTGAAGACAATGATTCAGGAAATATTTGGAAGCCACACCTTGCTAAGCACCAGGTACAATGTCCCTTTTTCCCCTCATGCTCGTCTCTGTATGAGTTCCACTCTGTGCCAACTTGGTCTACAGACAGGATGGGTGTTCAGAGGGCATCACACCAGTCGCAGCACGTGGCGATATCTAACAAGCATTCACAGCATGGGCCAAACCAGCCACTGCTACACATGCTGCAAATAATGGCAAAAATGTTGCTGAGCTCAGCGAGCCTGGATAGGCTGCAAGTGGGTAACATTGCCGTGCTTTCTTGCAAAGTCCGAACAATAAACATTGATTCACGGGGTATTTTCTGGGCTATGTCCCAAGCACACGCTGACACACACAGCAATTACTATTTACCGGAGTGTGGTCAATGCTGTAGAGTTGCACGATCCAAGCATCATTGCACACACTCAAATAGAAGAACACTGTGTGCACAGCAGCACACATATGTGTGTAACCACCCTTTCCGCTGTCAGATGGGAAGTACAGGCACCATGCCACCCACTAGACACACACTAGCTACCTTACTCCATTGCCCAAAGCTAATGAAAGAGCCCAGATGCATGAATCCAAGTGCTACATTCAGTACAGGCTAGGCACGTGTCTCCTCACACACGTCACTCACATTGTACACACAGAGCGCACAAACACCTCGCCTCTGTCCTCCGCATACGTGTTGATGATGGCCTTTGTTTGGGAGGTTAATAGCTTTTATGTCTTCCTCACAGGGCAGAGAAAAAGCTAAAGGGGGAGAAGCCTTCACACTTGATTACTCAAGTCGGCTGCTGTCTGGACAACGAGGCTGAAGCTTCAACAAAGGCCGCCTTGCCACTGCTTACACACACAGTGTTCATTAGAAGACTTGGGCATGATTTGGAGGCATCGTTGGTGAAAATTAAGATTAAGGGCACTGTGATCCACAAAAGAATGTAGAGATAGGGATTTAGAAAGTCATTAGAGGTAGGACAACCTCCAAAATTCCTTTGTTTACCTGTTTCGAGGGACAGACTGAAAATACGAAGGGAAGTTATATCATACTGTCAGAAAAAAAATAAAACAACAATAAGTAATCTATAGATGGGACTGAAAGACATAATGTCCTTTTGCAGAGAAACAGTTTATAATGCAGGCCACAAGCTTGGAAATCAGGTTTTAAAAAATTCAGAAGAGCTTTGAACTACAGATGAGCATCTGACTTTCATTCCAGGGAGGTGATGCTATAATCCAAATCCAATTTGGGGGAATTACAATAAAGTGTGAGAAATTGTACATGCCCCGTAGTAGTGGAGTTTCCAGAGCAGTTGCCAAGGCGGATAACTCAGACCACTCTATCCGATCTCAAGGGCCCAGCGGTCAGGCCTTCTCATTACACTGCAAATTCTTACGGATTTATTTAGGTGATTTGTAAGAATCTCGAAGGCACGGGCTTATCTTTGTTTTTTTTTTTTTGGTTGTTTTTTACCGTGTGTCCTGTTCAGCATAGAGTAGTCACTCTCACGGACTTGTTGTCTGTAGTGACTAGAAAGAAGGCCCCAACTCGTGTATAGCTGTTCACAAGGTGTAAAGCATTACATCTAACACTATAATGCTCTGCTGACATGTATCATATAACAAATATATATATAATAATATATCTATACTATATATATATAGGATATATAGCTATTATATATATTATATAATCTGTTATACTATATATATATATATATATATATATAGATAGATATATATATAATATATAGTATAGATATTATATATATCTTTTTCTTTTTGTTTCATCTCCGTGTTATGTATTATATATAGATATAGTATAGATATATAATCAATATAAATATAATATCATATACTATTAGGTAGCACAGAAGGTAGTATATATATATATATGCACGAGATGGATAAATGCAAATCAACGAATAGAGAGAAAGAAGGGTGAAGAGAATATCAGATAGACACCGATACGAAGACTGCTCTACACCTGCAAAATGCAATATAACAACCGCGAATGAACCAAAAAGTGCACGTACTAATGGTGGTAACTGGTGGGGCCTCATATTAAGCATCTGTGTATCTGTAACACCTGACGTCCACAAGCACCTTGATTGGGTATCCAGTGTGATTAGCGCTATGTGTCATATAACGGGTTTCTCCACATAAGATATGCACTAGGGAGTGTGAGGAGCCGACAGACCTGCACCCCGTAGCCCTGACGAGACATGGAGGAGGATCTGAGCCACAGACATCTAAGGAGGCCCGCCCCAGGCACAATAACCCAGGGGAGGACCACCACCGGACTACCACATCCTCCCCAAGAGTAAGCAGTGGACACACTGTCAAGCTGCCGCCCAACCATCCGCCAATGAGCCAGGCAGCGCCACCCACCTGTCGCATTAGAAGAGAAGATGCTCCACCAGGTACTGGGTGTGGGAAAATACCACCAATACCCTACTCTTATGTCCCAGTCGGCAAATGGCTGTGTTATGCGTGTTGTTTTACAGTGCTTTGAAAAAGAAAAACAGGTGGGGAAGAGGGTCTGTCACTACTCCCACCTGATTGATGAAATGGCAAAGCCTGCCTTGTCATCAGTCATGTTTCTTGTAACTATGGCTGTTTTCTTTTATATTTATTATTATTTATGCTGGCATACCAAGATTATTCAATTTTGCAAGAACTGTTTGAATTTTTGAAATCCTATCGAATATCCAGGCTAAACGTCAAATGAATTCAGGGGGAATGGCAAACTAATTTTAAATACTGTGTAGGAGTAAGTTTTGGAGTTGGTGGTTCTTTAGATTTTTTTTCATTCTACAAAGGTAAACCACACCACCCACAAAATAGCACTATGTTAACATAAAACAAGTAATTTGACAGTGTGAGATCAGTGCTTGATCACATGATGGGACAGAGAGCTTTTTTTGTTTAATTTGATTGCTCAGTTCTAGAGCTGAACAGGTGTCCCTGTTATGTAGAAATTATAAACAGGCCATCAGGATTTAGATAGTGTCTTTATTGTGCTCAGCATTGGTAAGTACACTTGCTCAGCATGCTTGTGCACTTGAATACTTACATCCAGGGGTGAAAGTGAGCCGGTACTGTCCCGGTACTATGCGTAACGTGATAAAAGGTTGCTGGTCTGCGCCGGACTGCAGAGTACCGGGAAGATTGGGAGACAACGGCTTCTGCTAATAAGCCGTCATCAGACCAGTTTACGGCTGCAAAAATTCACGAGGACACCCACAAAGAAGAATCAAATCCGCTACCAATTATGCATTCTGAAACCGACTTGAATCTGTTTAATAGCACGATAGCTTTTTCCCATCATTTTCCACATTGTTTTCTGAACTGTTCTGCTATGCTGAGCCTCAATGCTCAGTATGCTTTGCTTTCTCCTCTCTTGCTTCTCTCTACGTTCACGCCCTGCTTACAAGCGTGATATTAACATTTGTTATTAAAAACTGCAATCTTTAGAATATTTACCATTTAAATTGAATTTCTCAATAACTAGAAAGACTAGAAGTGGAAATACTTATAGTGAGATCATTGTTCCTTTCCCTTTATTTACTGTCTGTTTAGTTTCTTTTAGTTGTTTTTTGAATTCTATGATCTGTTTATTATGACCATAGGCACGTGTTTTTAATTAGACCCTAGTCCTAAACGTCATCAGATTTTATTAAAAATGTTTACATTGCATACTTGTGTCTTGAGATCACTACATGCATTTGAAAGATGGGGTAATTTTAATAAATCAAGATGTTGGGCAATGGCATTTGATAAAAGTAAAATAAGGTGAAGCATTAATATAATGTGTTTGAATTTACCATTTCAAACTTTGACCAAGTTCGGTTACCAAGTAGGTCACTATGCAGGTGAAGATTTTTTATATGAAGAAACTGTGTCCTACACAGCTCAAGAACCTCCGGGTGATTTATTTTATGTGAGACTGTAATTTCATTAACAAAGCTAGAAATATGCAAATGAAGCCTTGCTGAGAGACCTGGGCGTGTGCCATTTTTAATGACTCTCTCATGACTGGTAACCTGGTTAAGCGCTACCTTATTCACTCAGTGAACTATGGTGCTTCTATAGAGAAATAAGCGTGCTCTAGACTGCTAAAATGATAGCATGTTTGTGTTGTAAGTGTGTGTTGTTGCCTGACTTCCAAAACCAATACTTAAATGCCCTGGTAAAAAACAAAACAAAAAAAAAATTACACCCAATTTTAATCCCAAGGTTTTCAAAAGCATATATATATATATTTTTAACAATCCAAAAAACACCTGTAAAGGCTTGAAATTTAGATAAAAGTAGAAAATGGTGTGGGTCAGGGTCAGTCTCTGCCTGAAACAGGGGAGATCAATTATCTTCGTATCTGCTCCATTTACCTTTTGGGGGGTGGTATCCCACCACCACTTTATTAGGTACACCTGCTGAAAACCAGATTGGACCCCATTTTTGCTATCAGAACGCCTTAATAATTCGTGGCATAGATTCAAAAAGGTACTGGAAAACATTCTCAGGGGTTTTGGTCCATTTTAACTGATACATCAACAGATCTGCAGATTTTTGGTAAACCTGATGAAAAATGCCCTCCCCCAAACCCCCAAGGGGTGCTTTTTGGGGAATGAGATCTGGGACTGGGACCTCTCCCGAGCCCCATTTGGTCGGGCAGAGGGGCTGTCCACGGGCCCGGGGGTTCTTGGGGGTTTTTTCCCCTTTTAAAAAGGAGTTTTTTCCTCCCCTGTGAAAAACATGTCAGTATAGGGTTGCCAAAGTCAACGCCATGGCTGTCCATTTTCTCAAACTGCTCTCCAGGGAGTGATGCGCAAACACTGACTCGAGCAACTGCTGGTTTTTCCTTTGATGAAAAAACTTTTTATCCAGTTAGATTAAATAACTGAATCTGACTCCACTGTTCTATGGTTAAGATTAATAGGAATGTATGTACCTGACTTTGTGAAGTGCCTTGAGACGAGATGTGCTGTGAATTGGCGCTATATAAATAAACTGAATTGAAATGAATTGACTGTGGAGGCCATATGAGTACAGTGAACTCATTGTCATGTTCAAAAATCTAGTCTTAGATGATTCCTTCTTTATGACATGGCACGTTATCCTGCTGGAAGTAACCATCAGAAGATGGGTACACTGTGGTCATAAAGGGATGGACATGGTCAGCAACAATACTCAGGTAGGCTGTGGCATTCACACGATGCTCAATTGGTACTAGAGGGCCTAAAGTGTCCCCCACACCATTAAACCAACACCAGCAGCCTGAACCGTTTATACAAGGCAGGAATGATCCATGCTTTCATGTTGTTGACGCCAAATTATGACACTACCAACCAAATGTGGCAGACTCATCAGACGAGGCAACATTTTTCCAATCTTCTATTGTCCAACTTTGGTGAACCTGTGCGAATTTAAGCCTTAGTTTCCTGTTCTAAGCTGACAGGAGGGCACCCGGTGTGGTCTTCTGCTGCTGTAGCCCATCCGCCTCACGGTTCGATGTGTTGTGCGTTCAGAGATGCTCATTTGCATGCCTTGGTTGTAACAAGGGGTTATTTGAGTTACTGTTGCTTTTCTATCAGCTCGAAACCAGTCTGCCCATTCTCCCCTGACCTCTGGCATCAACAAGGCATTTGCGCCCACAGAACTGCTGCTCACTGGATATTTTCTCTTTTTCGGACCATTCTCTGTAAACCCTAGAGATGGTAGTGCGTGAAAATCCCAGTAGATCAGCAGTGTCTGAAATACTCAGACCAGCCCTTCTGGCACCAAGAACCATGCCATGTTCATTCTGATGCTCGGTTTGAACTGCAGCAGATTGTCTTGACCATGTCTACATGCCTAAATGCATTGAGTTACTGCCATGTGATTGGCTAACTACAAATTTGCGTTAACGAGCAGTTGGTGCAGGTGTACCTAATAAAGTGGCCGGTGAGTGTAGTTACAAAGTTATCTGGGGGGAAGTTGGAGAGGAGCTGGTGCTGCTTCACATCAAAAGACAGGTGGGACGACAGGTCTGTGCATCTGATCAGGGTGCCTTCCTGGGGCGTTCCATTGGAGGTTTTGTGAATGTTTCCCACTTAAAACCAAGGGCTGGTGACAGATTTAACCAAATATTACTGCAGTAACAAAGATAATGCCATTGAGAGCTTTAAGGACTTTATTTCCTGAGAGTACTAAGGTTAACGTTTGTTCTCAAAATAATGCCATTTTGCAGGTTTTTTTCTTGCAGATCTAATAAAAACCTTACATGTGTTTCAAGAAAGTCCCTTATGTGTCCGTTTTTCTTTTTTGAAAGTGTTTTTCTAATCCTGTTCTGTCTATTCAACCTGTATATCTATCAAGTTTGTCTCCTCTCCCCTGTCCTCTTCTTACCCTACTGTAGGTGTTTTACCTCCTGAGAGCCTTTAGCGTGGGTTGAAGGTGATGGACGGGATTTGTCAGTCAGCTGAGGATGCTGGCGCGTGCTGACAGCAACTGAGAAGTCACTGGCCTGAACATAAAACATCTCATGCATGGGGCTGCATAACAAATAAGGACAGGGATAGGGGGTGGATAAATGCGTCAATGTTAAGAGTGCAAACCGTGCAGGGTTCTGTGTGGTTGGGATGGTAAAGGAAGTGCTCAGGAGAAAAGAAAAATAAAAAGCAGGGAGGGAAGAGGCAGGCAGACTGTGGCCCCCAGCCATGATTATCTACGCCTGTCGCTCTGACCCCCTGTGCCAATTACAGAGATAAGGCAGTTTGTGGATGTGTGTTCTCAAATGTGCCTATGTCTCTTGCACTAAGGGAAAATATATATTTGATGCCTGCTTGCACACACATTTGTATTCTGGTGGCTATCAGGGGCCATGCAATCTTTCTTTACCAGTGTACTCGCCGGGGTGTGTGAAAGGGGGGGCTGTGGTGCTTTGACATAACAAGATAAATGCAGTCGATAGCCTCTCGAATTGCAGATGTCCACCACAGGAATACATATTCGAGTCGTGGACATACTAAGAAGACTACTGATTGTTTTCAAGAAGCTAGAAAGGACTCCTACATTTGATAGAGTTTGTCCTGGTGGTGGAGACGGACCACGCCCTTCATCCCTTTCACATTACAGAATGCAGTCTCCTCATCCATTTCTCTCATCCACATTCTCTCTCTTTTAAATATGCTTCAATCTCTAGAGAAGGATATTGGGGGGACGCTGAATCATGATTTAAACAGCATTTTACCGTTTGTTGTAAGGTTGTAATCCCACGGGACTGTCATCAGTCCTGCAAGGCAGCATGAGTCTCGACAGTTCCAGGCTGCTACTGGCTCTCTCATTAGAGTTCCTGTAATGAGTCCACATCTGAACTGTCGCTAGAGCCACTAAAAGACTAAAAAGAGGCAGACTCATTACGGTCTGAAGCAATGCCACTAGGACAGCGACATACAAACAATCCCTTGCGCTCTCTGCAGATAAATTTAAGAGCTAATCAAGCTCAACCCTTTACGTTTACAATATGGTCAAAGGAAATAATAATTACACTGTCAAACATAAGTAACAAAACTGTAACAAAACTAAACATGATTAATATGCAGCATGTATCTTTTTAATTAGAACCAAACCGATGACCGATGTATTTACAGTCAGAACAGTCTGCAGACGTAATCTATAGCAATCCTATAAAAGAACAACACACATAAAACCAGTTATACAGAACAACTACAGTTCTACTTAGCTGATTGGATAACGATATAAAACTTTGTGGTGAGTTTGAGGTGCTTGTCTTCCGATGTGGGGGGTTGGGTCGTTCCAAAAGTCCACAACAACCCCATTCCAAGCACAAAAGGACACGATTTCGCCAGCCCAAAGATGTGAATTGCTTGGTTTGCTTATATCCGGTGTGCAGGAGCAGTTAGGACATGCCAGGTAGTAACGTCAATCTATAGTAAAGTAGCACAGCCATTAATGTTCACCTAACTCCAAATTTTATAAGATGGACCTGCTATAATTATAATGTCCAGAAAAAGCCGAGAAGTACAGCTAGAATCTGTAGATGACTTTGGCCTTAGAGGAGTTTTGCTCAGGTGACAGTTGCTATAACTGAGATGTGAAGGAGTTCTGTGTCTTTATACCAAAGCGATGGGGGGGGGCAGATTCAGACTGCCAGTTTGTCCATTTCTAACTGTGGCTGGAAGTTAGCAACCCATCAATAAAGTGAAGTAACTGCTCTATATAGAGGCTCAAGTTGCCAAGAAACTAGACTTCAAGGCTGCTAAACCCAAACATGTCACACCAGAAGCAGCCTAAAATATTGTATAAATATAAAGAATTTAATCTGCCTTGCATTATTACATTTTTTTATTTATTTTAAAATGTTCAATGTTCACTAATCATGTAATCATTATTTAATGTCATGGTCATATGCTGCTGCACATCATGAATTTATTTGATAACTCTGCCGTTCAAATCACAATCAGTCTGTTGGGTTCAAAACTACTATAGGAAACATGACTGGTTTGCAGCTGAGTTGCTTTGCAGGTTAACCAATCAGATGTGAGGATTCATTTAGTGAGACAAAGCAGCAGTTGAAATAATTTTATAGTGTATTATAGCACTGGAAAGAAAAAGAAATATTGAAATGTTTACAACGTATTTTATCAAATAATTAATTTGGAAGAAATAAAGGAGAAGGGAGGAACCAGAATACAGCATCAGCCATGTCTTTAAATGGTAAATATTTACAAATTTTCTGCAAGCTACAGAATGCCATGGGTGGGGGCCCATCTAAGATTATCTTGTCCGGGGCCCAGGTAAGGGTGGCAGCTGGCCTGACTGTGACTAATATGCAGCTGTGCACCCAAAACCATATAGGGTACAAGCTGTACTTACCAAATACTGTACAACTCCGTTATACTCTGGTATAGGCAAGAAAAAAACTTTTTGGGTCTCAGTTATACTAAACTGTAAAATGTTGACAGGTGGATAAGGTTTGGTGTGGGGAAACATGACGGAGTCCTGACCTAAACTTTCTTAAACATCTCTGGCGTGAATTAGAGCTGAGGCTGCAATTCGGGTTTTCTCATCTTACTATGAACAGTTGCTATTGCTGGCAACGGTGGCTCCATCATTACAGTGACAGTATTTACAGTACAATATATATATGACTGGCGCTGCTCACACTGAACCCCCCCACCTGAAAAAAACAAAAAACTGTTTACATACAACAGTTGTTTCTTCCACACATTTCTGTATTCTTTTACATTGCCTATTTTGCACAAATATATAGATACATATTTCATGCTTTTATTCTTTTATATTTGCTCCATGCACTGGGAAATTCCCAAATGAGGGACAACCAAATAACTATTGTATTGTATTGTATTCTATATCTTCTTAGGAACAGTTTCCAATTTTTATTATATGTTGTCATTAGAACTTAAGCAAGTACAAGAACACAAAAAGAGCTCACAGCATATAGTTTAGCATTAATTTATGTTTATCTAGAAATCACAATCTGGTTTGCTTCTTTAATTGATCCTAAATTCCATCAGCAGTTATTGAGGCCTTTTTATGATGTTTAATAATTGAAGAGGCATTAAATTTGTTTCAATTATACATGCATGTAACAGAATTTCATAAGAAGTCTTCAAGTTTAAATTGAGCTGTCTGGGCTTTGTGTTCTTTCTATTCTTTACATATTAGTTGTATAGGACAGCAGATTTTTATTATGAAACAGCCATAGGGACATCACACATCTTGAAAATATTCTGTGAAATCTTTACTGGCATTTACCATTGCTCTTTGATCACAGTAATAGCTCGTTTTGTTCTAACTGGCTAAGTATAGGGATATTACACAAGGCATCATATTTTGTTTTAAAATTTTGATTTTAAGCTGCATTAAACTTTTAAACAGGAGTACCTTTATTGTTGCACCCACATTGAAATTTTACACACACAAAAAACAGTATTGGTATCTCTAAATGTTCATTTCTTTTTCAGTGCAACTCGGATACTTGCATCAAAATTTGTAAAATGTGTAATATGATTGACGAAAGGCAATCTCTAGTTCGTACTTCTGATCTGTTGTTGGCATGACCTTATTTTGGACCGTACATCAAGACCTGTTTTATAAGTGAATGATTGAAAAGTAATTCATGCTCAATATTTGCAGTTCCCCGGAAAAGAAGAAACCCATCTTCTTGGAATGAAGTGGGGCCAAGCTGGGGAGACTTCTAAAAATCTAACGCAATACAAATAAAACAGAAAAAAGATTATAAACCGAAGGGATCCATGAACTATGCAACATATTTCAGAAGTGGTGAAAAAAAGTACAGAGGTAAAAGTGTTTTACGACAAGGTGAAGGCAGTAAGAATGGGTTTGTTTGTTTTAACAGAACCAGCCATAACTACATGTTCTCATATACAGGGGTTGGACAATGAAACTGAAACACCTGTCATTTTAGTGTGGGAGGTTTCATGGCTAAATTGGACCAGCCTGGTAGCCAGTCTTCATTGATTGCACATTGCACCAGTAAGAGCAGAGTGTGAAGGTTCAATTAGCAGGGTAAGAGCACAGTTTTGCTCAAAATATTGAAATGCACACAACATTATGGGTAACATACCAGAGTTCAAAAGAGGACAAATTGTTGGTGCGCGTCTTGCTGGCGCATCTGTGACCAAGACAGCAAGTCTTTGTGATGTATCAAGAGCCACGGTATCCAGGGTAATGTCAGCATACCACCAAGAAGGACGAACCACATCCAACAGGATTAACTGTGGACGCAAGAGGAAGCTGTCTGAAAGGGATGTTCGGGTTCTAACCCGGATTGTATCCAAAAAACATAAAACCACGGCTGCCCAAATCACGGCAGAATTAAATGTGCACCTCAACTCTCCTGTTTCCACCAGAACTGTCCGTCGGGAGCTCCACAGGGTCAATATACACGGCCGGGCTGCTATAGCCAAACCTTTGGTCACTCATGCCAATGCCAAACGTCGGTTTCGATGGTGCAAGGAGCGCAAATCTTGGGCTGTGGACAATGTGAAACATGTATTGTTCTCTGATGAATCCACCTTTAATGTTTTCCCCACATCCGGGAGAGTTACGGTGTGGAGAAGTCCCAAAGAAGCCTACCACGCAGACTGTTGCATGCCCAGAGTGAAGCATGGGGGTGGATCAGTGATGGTTTGGGCTGCCATATCATGGCATTCCCTTGGCCCAATACTTGTGCTAGATGGGCGCGTCACTGCCAAGGACTACTGAACCATTCTTGAGGACCATGTGCATCCAATGGTTCAAACATTGTATCCTGAAGGCGGTGCTGTGTATCAGGATGACAATGCACCAATACACACAGCAAGACTGGTGAAAGATTGGTTTGATGAACATGAAAGTGAAGTTGAACATCTCCCATGGCCTGCACAGTCACCAGATCTAAATATTATTGAGCCACTTTGGGGTGTTTTGGAGGAGCGAGTCAGGAAACGTTTTCCTCCACCAGTATCACATAGTGACCTGGCCACTATCCTACAAGAAGAATGGCTTAAAATTCTAGTACAAGTTCTAGTACAGAAGAGCCCTCAGCATAATATTCAATCTACAAGGCAAGTTTTGTTAATTTTGAAGCCACTGATGCATGTCCATCTAGTAAAATGAAGTATTTATTTTGTTAAGACTGTATTTGCTGCTGGACCTTTCTGTCTGTCTGTTAGTCTGTCATATGACATACTCTGCACACTGTGCAGAGAGCTAGCAGCTAAGTGGTAAATGGACCAAACTGTACTTGTCAGATTTCTAGTGAAGCCATTTGCAAAGCAGCATTTGAAAACTATTCTTCAGAAACTATAGCTAGGATGGAATATATGTTCCTGTCCAGAAAAACAGATACTGCAGTGTCTGGAAGGCATGTTAAATAGGACACAAATTAAAGTCATGTATTGTTAGACAGCCATTGAAGATAGTTTTCAAGTATACACAAAAAAATGATATATGTTATTATGTTTAATCAATTACTGCAGTGTTATCTATAGCTATTTCCTTTCCTAGATAGGTTATAAGTAAACTTGCAATTAACTTTAGTTACTCTAAGACCAGGACTATGTTTTTAATTTGTTAAATTTCCGTCTTTTCAAGCTCCAGGTCAGTCATAGTTTCCCTCAGTGAGCCTGGTGGTGCTGGAAGTTTTCCTTTCTGTTAAAGGGGACTACTTCCTTTTTACTGTTGCCACTTGTTTGCTCAGTAGAAGGGACAGCTTAACATTCATATGTATTTATTTTACTTTGTGGTTCTCTAATATTGGAAATGAATCATGGGTGTGGCGGTGGCACAGGGGTAAACCGTGCGACCCATAGAAAGAGCCTTCAGCCCTTGATGCAGCTGTCGTGGATTTGACTCCCTCAACGACCCTTTGCTGCATGTGCTACCCCTCTGTCCACCCCTTTCTTGTCAGCTTACTGTCCAAACACTGAGAAAAATAAAGGCCACCTGTGCTGCATAAAAATAACATTTGAAAAAAAAAAATAGAATTGGAAATGAAGGACCTGTATTTCTTGAGCTTTCTTGTGCTTTAAAATGACATTTGTTGTGAATTAGAGGTATGTATCAGGGACAAAACAAAATCTTGATCAGCTCATCCCTAGTTTGAGTGGTTATTAGTTATTAGAAGTGAGACAATTTCTCAGTGACAACCTTACAGCTTTTCTTATAGTTTTCTTTACACAACAGGCACATATGCTAAGGCCCTGTTCAGTCCTTGTACTAGCAGCTCTTCTGGGCAAACTGATCATGTCTGGGCGTAGCAGTCTAGTGGTCTGAAAAAATTTAAAACAGACTAAGGGTGATTTGGTTCAGGCCACCTTTAGAGGTGATCAGGGATACTTATCTGAATAAATATAGAAGTCTAAATGCAAACGTTTCTTGAAAGCCCTGAATCGATCTGATGTCCATTTATACCAGGGCTATAAATGTGTTTTGTTTATAGTGTAACATGTTATTTTCATAGATTTGGCTGAATTTTAGGTTGAGCTTGCTGTAACTTGTTGTGAAAAAGCTTAGTAAAGTGTTTATAAATGTAGTTGATGGCTGGCAGTGAACCCTCTGGAAAGTGGTGGAATTTTTAACCGATAAACTTCTTCAACGTCTTTGCTCTGATACTCAGTTCTGCAAAGATCGTGTGACATAAAAGACAACCTAGACTATACAATGAAATGTTAAAATTTTTACTGATAGTTAAGATCAAGTTGGGAGTAAATACCAAAAGATGCACCGATTTTCAGGATTTTTTCTTAAATAGAGGCTTTCAACTATTTTTTTTTTAATCTCCTTTATACAAACAACATGTCTGCGAGGTTTAGTCTGTTTTGAAGTGAGTACTGCAGGCAGATAGGCCAAAGGGCATGACAATGGCAGACGGCGTGCTTGCACCCCACACACTGCCCATATGTCATGCTAAATCTCATCTCATCGTGCACTAAAGAGAAGGTGCTGCTGGCGGCTAAAACGCCAGCTTCCAAACAGATATCATCAGCCAGATACCCTGACCTGACTGGCTGGGTCGCAGCTCTGCTCTATATAACGTCATGATACATTAAGTGAGGGGAGCTGGGTCACAATACACAAAGCGAAAGAAAAAAACATGGTCGGTGCATCAAAACTAAAGACTCAAAAAACTCCAAAGTCCAGAGATACAAAATGTCAAGAAAGGCTAAAGTTAACATAATATCCTTTCACTTGTGACTGTTGCTACACAGTATTTTATCACAAATCTGAAGTGTGACTCATTAAAGTATAAACATGTCATAGTGACTGTTTCATTCATGGACAGGGCAACAGTTTCATTTGCAAACAAAAATGTTAGGCTTTATTTACTGTAGGACCCTGAAATGGAGATTAATCAGTAGACTGGATTACGATTTCAGCCACAGTGAATCCCAGATCAATATTTCAACCCAACTTCTGAGGTGATCATTCCACTCTGTATATATATCTGCAAGTCCTCATGGCAATCCCTGACTTTAGTGCACAAACATAACCTGGCTTATGCAGCCAATTAGGACAATTTATAATGAGGTCAACCGTCTAAAGGGAGGTAAGAAAAGCAATGGTCCACAGTCTGCCGACAGTTAAACAGATAAAAAAAATCGGTTTCTGCTTCTCCCTCAGCCTGGATGCAGTGCTGTTAAGTGTTTGCCTATTATAGATTTCTTCTCTTTTAGATTTTTTTTGGTTACACTTAAATGTTTCAGTTTACCAAATAAATTTTAATATTGTAAAAAAAAATAACCTGAGAAAATACAAAAAGCAGCTTTTAAACGATGTCATTCATGAAGGAGAAAAAGCTAACCCAACCAACCTGGCTCTGCGCAAAAAGTAATTACTCCCTAAACCTAATAACTAATTGTGCCAACCTTAGCATCAATAACCAGCCTTAAGAGTTTGTGAAAACTGGCAATGAATCTTATTGAGAATTTAAGGTCAACTCTCCTTCGCAGAAATGTTTTAATTCAGGGTTTTAGCGTATGAACAGCGAGTTTAGTAATACTACAGTATCTGAATTGGAAAAGTCCAGACTTTGGTTAGGCTACTCCAAAACTTTGATTAACACTTTATTTTGGTAGAGAGGAAAATGCACGATTCCATCAATTAAGCAAGCTGACCAGGTCGTGAGTAAGCAAGACAGCCACAAACCCTCACACTACCACCACTATGTTTGACTGTCAGTATAATAGTCTGTTTCTAAAATGCTTTAGGTCGGATGTAACGTGAGAAACATCTTCCAAAATATTCCCCTTTTTTCTAATCAGTCCAAAGAATATTTTCGGAAATGTCTTGCACATCATCAAGTAATTTTTGGCACATCTGGGACACGCCTTTGTGCCCTTTTGGATCAGTAGTGGTTCTGGCTTTAGGACTTTCCCATTATACTCAGTCTTTTTCTTATTGTTGGATCACAAACTCTGACCTTAACTGAGGCAAGTCAAGTCTGCAGTGCTTTAGATGGGTTGTTTTGTGACTTCCTGGTTAAATCATCAATGTGATCTTGAGGTAATTTTTGGTTGACTGGCCTCTCCTGGGATGGTTCGCCACTGCGTCATGTTTCCCCCATTCATGGATAATGACTCTGACTTTGGTTTGCTGGTTCCTAAAGTTTTAGACAAGTCTTTGTAATCCTTTCCAAACTGATAGATGTCAAAGACTTTGTTTTTTTTTATGGTTTTTGATTGTTTTCAATTGAGTGTTGCTTTTGAGGCCTGTCAGCAGTCAGTAAGGTTTTATTTAAATTATTTATTATAAATAGAGTGGTGGTGTTATTTTTCCTCACGCGAATAAAATCATTATTTTAAAACCGCCTTTTGTATTTACTCAGGTTATCTTTACCCAATATTAAAATTTGTTTTTGATCTTAAATATTAAAGTGTTCACACAAAAAAAAAAACTAAAATACAAGAAATTCTTTAGGGGACAAATACTTTTTCACATCACAGTAAATAACAGAGTATGCCTAGTACTTGACTGACATCTAGTGGGTAAACCAGGGTACGGTAATATTTTCAGCCCTTCCTGAATGTGTGCTTTGCCTGCAGAGACAGTAGGTCTATAATAAGAGATTTCATTTGCCGCAACCAGTTTAAGCCCTTTGTTTGATTGGCACTAATGCAGAAAAGGCATAAGATAACAAACCTTATTCAGTCACTTTACATCCATATCCAACTGTCAGAGTTAATTTTACAGATTGAGGATAAGTACATAAAAAAAAAAAAAACTTTTAAACCCAGAGAGATTTTTATATCTGAAACCTATATTTGCCTGCCCGGAAGGGGGATTGCTGTAAAGTCAATGACATGAAGCATTTGCCTGGAGTTCCTTTGATATAGTTTATGTAAATTACTTTACATGTATTTTTCTGTATGATTGGATTGAACTGACTATATATGTAAAAAATTAGATTTTTTATTTTTTTATTTTGTAAAGTGCCTTGAGATCACATGTGTTGTTAATAGGCAAAATTTAAGTACACTGAATAGTTGAAATTGTTGATCTGAATTCACTTGAAGCTGACTGTAAAATAGCGAGTAAAACTGTATATCCAAGTTTCAATGTGTGAATATTTTGACCTAAACTACTGCCAGCAACAGAATAACAGCGTCTTTAAAGACAAAATAAGGGCAGGAATAATGCATGTTTAAGTTGTTCAACAATGTTTAACGTGTTTTGGGTTGATAGTTTAGTAAGGTAGAGATACATTTAAACTCTGAGTAGGTTGTTCAATCAGAGAAATCACACATAATGGATAATAACTAACTTAAAAAAAGATTTACAATTAACTAGCATCTGATAGAAAAACAAAATCAATTTTAACAGTATATTTAAATTTGATTATGGAAAAAAAACGTTTTTTGTTGCATAAAGAAAACTTCTAAAAAAAACACAAAATATGAGTGAAAAACTTCCCTGCAGCCAGAGAAGCATGGAGAACAACTCCACTAATTGCTGCCTCCTCAGATGCTCTTAACTCATCAATGTCAAACCCCAACATTCCTGCGTTTCCAAAGAGCTCATTAAATCAAGGAGCACAGTCACAGAAACAGAAACATCGCTGCAAACATGAGGTTTTCTCTGTTTTTATCACCATACCTGGCACCACTTACCTGCAGGCTAGTTGTTCAATTGTCAGGGGCCATGAGAGAAATAAAAGTTTGCTATGATTGTGTCTGCATGAGGTAGAAAAACATTAGCTCCCTCCGAAAACAAGCACACAGCAGGTGATACCGTCTCTCAGTGGTAACACAATTAGCTTTCTGGAGGCCAAAACTACAATTGTTCCACTCACAGAAAACAAGCAGCACCTGCGTGTGAAGCCATGTGGCACCCACACTCAGTGGCCCATAACAGGGAAAAAGAATCAGTAGAGTGTCAAGTTGCCATTTTCTTAAAACGTTTTTAAATAGAGCTGACAGAAAAATGAAAACACATATCATAATAAGAACGAGGCAAAGATAATTTCAAAGTGTCGTAAGCGGAATGTTATAGGTTGAAAAAAATCTGATAATTATGCATGAGACATTAATTAAATTTGTGACAGAAAGAGTAAAACTACAGACATTTTAAAACCAAAGCAAAAAATTAAGTATGGAAAGAAGAAAGAAATATGTAAAAGTTCAAGTATTTTAAAAAGAAAATAAATAAATTGATGAACAAAAAAAGTTCAATTAAGCAAGAAATGGAAACCAAAGACAAAAGATGCATACATAAAAATCAAAACTAAGAAAAACAAGAGAGGAGAAATGGGTGTAAGCATGAGGACAGGAAAGCAGAGAGCGCCACCGTACAACTCAGGAGGAGACACAGAAATTACACATTTTAGTCAGAAAAATGGATAGAACCACTTACTGAGGCTACAGTCTATCCTGATACAATCTGGCGGGAGAGAGAGCGAAATGGTGAGAATAGAAAAAAAGAAACAGAGGAAAATAAAGAAAGAAGAGAATAAAAGAGAAAAACAAGACATTTTACATCCTTCAAGGTACATTCTGCAGACAACCATTCATTGTTCTGAGGCCACCATCCGGGGACAGGCTCTTAGTCAGGATCACCCTCTCACTAGATGTCCAACATCCATCACTTATCCCATCAAATGAAAGCACAGAAGAAGGCAAAACTTAGACCTGAAAATTTTATGAGGTTTTTTTTTTTATTTTAGAAGACAGGCTGATGTAAAAAAAAAAAGAGCTCTGTGGTCTATTACTAATTACTAAAGAAATAAAATGAGATTACAGAGAGAATTTGGCATCTCAATTGTGATAAGTATCAGTAACAGCAAAATACAATGTTTAAGCTGTAAATGATAAAGGATTTTTCTGAACCTTCATGGTTTATGAAGCATTTCACTAATTTAGCTTTATCTTTGGCCCCATTTCCTTACACTTATAGCTCTGCTTGCCTTCTGCAGCACTTTGATTATGAGAAACCCCAACAGTTTAAAAGACAGAAAGGGTGATCTGCACGGCCCAGCCACCACATGCCTGGTGCACACAGTTTCTATGCAAAGAAAATGAGAAAAACCATGAAAATTGTGGTTATTCATCATCTGCTCTCGTTTTAGCAATCAAATGACTGGTTACTCAGTTCAAACTGACCCCTGAAATCCTTTTAAATGAGAGCTACTAAATAAAGGAATTAAGCACCATTGAAACATCAAGTCATTATTCCCTTGAGACTCTTCTTCTATTCATTTTAATTTCTGCTTATCTTCCTTTTGCTCTAGCATGAACCAGGTGTGCAGACGGCATTGTGGCTCGGTTGTGGTCTAGAGCTGTCAACCGCTACAGAATAGTGGACACAAACAGCCAGAGACCAGCATCACCGTGTAGACATGTGGCAGGAATGCAGTGCAGCTTCATCATAAGTGGTTCTTTTGGAGAGCTGCTCAGGACAAAAAGGTTTCAACTGCAAACCCAAACTAGGTTAGTCTGACAACACATAAAAAGTAAGGTAATGACCTATGTGTTAAGCTGTAACCTAACAGCTACCCTACATTGTTTTCACGCTAGCATTACCTGCATCCAGCAGAGGTTAGCAACAAGATCAGCAATAAACAGTGTCACTCCAGTTATAGCTAGTCATAATCATTAATTACTTAGATTTTAATGATCTTGACAAGGATTGAAGCCCAAACATATTAAATAAATTTCCTCCTGATGGTCGGGATGTGTTTTACTATAGTACCAATTGAATATTCCCATGAAAGAGCTATAACAGTCATTGGACGGGCATTAAACTTTGAAAGTTTTATTTTAGAGCTAAAAAGAAAACACGGGTACAGAGGTTTGAGAGGCCTACTTTATTTATGACCAAGTTGGAAAAAAGCTATCAGTAGGTCACAGCATGGCTGCAGCTGCTACAACTGGGAGCTGGTCTCTCTGGCTGTCTGATCCAAGGGCCGCAGACATACAGGCCATTGAAGGGATGAAAAGTTCCATCGTCTGAGTTCTGGCCAGATGGGATGTGTATGAGTGACAAATGGAGTGAGAGAGAGAGAAGGTGAGGGAAGAGGTGGAGGAAGTTGACCTCATTGGTGACTTCAATTCTACTTCCTGATGCACCTCTGTCATGTTCTTCCTGATCCTTTAAATGCTAAGGAAAGACTTTAGGTAGACGGTCAGGCCCATCTTAACTGGAGCAATATTCTTCCCAGTGAAACATTACTAAGTATAACAGATCTGGATTCCAGTAGTCTGCCTTAAATAATCCAACTTCCAAAATGTTCTGTTTGTTCAATTTCACTGTCCTTCTTTAAAAAAATACAGTATAACCCATTTTATATGTTTCTCCACCCTAAACAGGCCAGTAAAGTGCTTATCAGAGGATTCAAGCCTTAGATTTCAACATAGAAGACTGACCCTCCCGCCAGCTAACTCTACAAAAACATGGAGAGGCAAGTCACCCTTAAGCTTTAAGAGACAGGTTGAAGGGTTAAGACCCAGGGCCAGGCCATGGATATCATTAGTGATGGAACTTTCTGGCAGGGTTAGGGAATTTAAGGACTTCATGTAATAGAAAAAATAGACTGGATGGAAAGGGATTAAAGAATATGAAGAGAAATTACAGCAGGGTTGCTCATCCTGGGGATTGAAGACTGTATGGTTTTGTATGTAAAATTCATCTTTTTTTACGGCTAAACGTCATCTGTGGAGGAGAAGTTTCTAGATTTTTTTTAACCTCAGATTTCTCTGGACTTTCTTTTTTAAAGCAATACACAGTTAAGCCCAAACCTACAAGAGATATAGATTTAAAAATTATTTTTATTCAAGAAGTTTGGTTATTATTAGGAAATGAAATGAACATCTCTCAACAAATTTATAAGTACCAGTCTTGACTTTTTTTTCACTTTATTTAAAAAAATGACATGTAAAAAATTATCCTTTTCAATAATTAATAGAATTTCATTGGGCATTACAGCAATCAAAACAGCATTTTGCATGTTTTCACCGCTATTATGACCACAGTATTTAGCTTTGATGATGAGCTCCATGTCTTTGCTGTTGGAAGACCTCCCTGCCATCACCCTAATGTTTAGCTCCCTCCACAGATTCTTGGTTGGGCATCTGGCTGGGCCACTCCAAAACATGTGAAGGCTTCCAGTCAGAATAAATCCACCAGGATAATTGGATAATTTTGGGGCTAACTGTGTATACTGTGAAACCATCACACTGATAGAAAAGTGTATCAACTTTAGCAAATGAACTATTTAAATATTTACGCTCGCAAATGTAGAAACTTTTCTCCATCATTTAACAATAATCTACAATAAAACAGAAATTTAGAATTTAAAAGGCAATACATATTGAAAAAAAACTATAGGTGCTGTGGGATATGCTGCTAAACTGCACAATGAAATGAAAAGGACAGGGGAAAAGAAATGGCAGACATTGATGTTGGTAATAAGTCAAAATGACCTACCAAGGTTGACAGTGAGTTTGACACGGCCTCCGTTGAGCTCCAGTCGCAGGGTGTCCGCTGACTCTTTAGAGGTGGTGGCCATGAGCAGGCCGTACGCCCGCTGTGACATGAAGCGCAGCGCCACATCTTCTGCCTCCGTATGCATGGTGACGGGCATGATGATCTTAAGGTACATGCTGCCATCATAACTCAGAACTGTTGCCTCTACACAGGGGTGAAGGAGAGGGTTAAGAGGATGAGACATAAAGGACATAGGAGAGGATATGATGACTTCTAAATGTAGGCAAGAAGGCCAAATGGATGTTAGCCTGGTATCAGCAGCCACATGACTACATTGGTTAAATCCAGAATGCAACTTTTTAAAATTCTTTCATAAGACAGCTACAAACTTTAATGTACTTTAATTGGATTTTTTGTGCTCGACCGAGGCAAAGTAGGAAACATTTGTGAAGTGGAAAGAACTGTTTCAACAAATTTGAAAAGTGTGAACTTTTATTGAGCCTCCTTTACTATGGTCACCTGACATAACATGCAGTGCAACCAAAGGCTTTCAGAAGTCACATGTTATACTGGACTGACAAGTTTTTCATGAAGAAAAGCGATCAGATCAGAAGCCAAATAGCCAAGGAGCTGCAGAGTCACAGTTCAGGTGGGAGAAATTGTTCACAAAAAGTTGTGCACTTCACAAATTTGCCCTTTATGGAAGAAGGTTCTTTGGTCAAATGGGTCAAAAAACATTGTGTTGGTGGCAGCATCATGCTGTAGGGACGCTGTTCTATGCTAGGTATGGGTCAGCTTGTCAAAGTTGACGAGAAGATAGCCAGAGCTAAATAAAGGGCAACCCCAGTAAAGTACTGCCACTGGGTGTGAAAGATTCCTGCAGGACAACAACCCTAAACATACAGTAAGATCTACAATGGTTTAGATCAAAGCATATGTATTTTATGTTAGAATGGCCCAGTCAAAGTCTAGACCTACATCTGATTATGAATCTGTGACAAGGCTTAAAAATTGCTGTTCACAGATGCTCACCATCCAGTCTGACTGAGCTCGATCTTTTTTGCAAAGATGAATTGGCAAAAATATTTGTAGATGTGCAAAGCCGGTTAGAGACGAAGTCTTCTGTTGGTCTATCACAAAAAGTCCGAATAAATACATATACAACACATATACAATAGCGTGGTTGTAATATTAAAATGTGGTAAAGTTAAACGACTTTGAATATTTCAATTAAGGCTTAAAAATGCTTAAAAAATAATCAACAATTAATTAATTTGATAATTTCCCTATCTTTTAAATGAATGTCTGATAGTAAAAGTTGACTTATAAAAGCAAAATAATAAAATAAAGATTTATGTTGAACTATTAATAACCTTTTCCTCAGAATAAGAAAATAACATCAACAGTGATTGGTTATGGTTTTAGAAGGAACACTATAAATGTGCCTTAAAACTGTGATTAATGCAAGTTTAATGAAGGCTGCTGAGTAGACTGACAGTTCCCTGAGGGCTGCTCTTATCGAGTATGGTGAATTGACATGTTTCACCATAGACTAACATGAGTCACTCACATCAGGTGGTCTAATATAGAGTACATAATGTTCAAAGATGTAAATAAAATCCCAGTTACAAGCCAAGATTCAGGTTAAAATGTACTTTCACACACAGGCTAGACAAAAGCACCTTCAATTATCTGGCAATTATTCAGCTTAAAAAAAATTCTATTGCATTTCCATTTTCTTCATGTGATCAAGGTATACTTTCATAATGCAATCTTCCTCACCATCCTCTGTTATTTTTGTGGATATCTTTCATGTCCTCTTTTGCTCTGTTAATGTACAAATTTAATTTACTGACACGAAGTCGTGTGGGAGGTTTTTCTGTCTTGTTTCTGCAATAATACAGAGCACCACAAGATGGCAGAAGAGTGATACAGAAACCACAGCTGTCACCCGAGCGCCTGAGGACTACACAGTAAGTATATCACCCTTCAAATGAAGAAATTTCATCCCCTGCTTCAAATGTCCTGATTTGAATACAGTCTCTGCTTCCCTCATTACCCTCCTTGTCCCTCAAAATCTGATACCATCATTCCTCGCTCACCTCCACAGACGATCAAAGACAAACGGAAGACCGATGTTCCCAGAGCTACTCAGAAGCAGTGTGGTACTATTTGACTAGCTCACCCTGCAGCCCCTGTGGCAAATCCCCCGCTTTGGTTTGTGTGACAGGCACAGATGGTGGCAATAAGCCCGGCTGCATTGCCACATTGCTGCCAACCTCCCAGGCTGGCTCCTCTCAGCCACCGGACCCACACTGCAGCTAAGCTTCAGGTGGCAATTGGCTCAGACAAAACTCCCTCTGGAGCTTTCACTCCAACTATAATTATGTCAACTACCAGGAAGAATTACATCAAATGTGTTGAAATGTGCATTGTTTTACAAATATGAACATTTAAAGAGGACATATCATGCAAAATCCACTTTTTTAGCTCTTAAACACATTTTTTGTGCATTGGGAGTCTGAAAAATATAAATGTTCTGTTGTTGGGTGTATTAACCCACACCAGTCATTACACCGTCCCCCAGGATCAGAACCTCTTCGGAGTGCCTGGTTAAATTTTATTCTTTAGGAAATGTGCCGTCATCAGTGGGGAAAGTCATCTTTGTTTGCACGAAATACTTCTGGGAAGAGTGTTTCAGCAACTTCAGCCAGTATGAAGGAGGATTAGCCGAAAGACTCTGTCTGTCTGAGGGGTCAGTTCCTTCTGTCAATGGAAGCGACGGACAGAGCAAAGAGGTAAGCTGCAGAAAACTGTAAAATAACAGCAAGCTTGATTGTTGAGGTGCTGATATAACTTACTGGCTGATAGCACACCTTCATGCCTCCTGCTAATGTTAGCGCTGTATGCTCACTTTTAGCTCCTTAAGGACATCACCTTATTGTGTGTTTTGAATAACAATATTAAACAGTTTTGCAATCTGTTTGGTTGGCCTTTTTGCCTTGGGAAACACATGATCCAAATGCATTCAGTGATGTTCTTGATGCTAGCGTTAGCTAACTCGTTAACTATGTCGGGGTCTTGTTTAAAAGTTGTGTTCATTCAATTTGTGGTAGCATTAACATTTTAAAAGGTATCTTACATGTAGTTTGTGTAAAAATATTGTCAGTAACATTGATTATGGGATTACAGCTTTTGTTACTACGGTGAGTTGCTCAACTTTTCTCTGCTATTGTTTAAGAATTTACATTTTTCATGTAGCCTACTAGGGCAGGGGTGTTCAAAGTCAGTCCTCGTGAGGTCTTGACGTTTCCCTGCTTTAACACATCTGATTTAGATGATTGCAGCTCAGCAAAAGCCTGTTAATCAACCATCGCTGTTGTTTGTTGGATTTGATAGCTTACAGCTACAATATTAGTTTTAGTGCTGTTTTTTTCATGCATTAGTAAACGTAGCACATTGTTGGTGCAATGATTTTGTATATACTTCTTGTTTTTAGACATTTGTTGATATTTATCGAGGGCAAGTAAAGTAATGGAATCTTGTATGGCTCGTATGGCTCCGCAGCCTGGAGGGGGTTGGGCTGTGAAGTGCCTCATTTACATTTAAAGAGACGGTAGCAAAACGAGACGATCAAAAAGGAAGCTTAAAAAATGGGTAAAATGAACGCCTGAGTAGCTAAAATAACGCCAAATTCAACCCAAAGCGTTGCAGTTCCACTTGATGCAGACTACATCTGAATAATTTAAATAGGAAAAGGAAGGATTTTAAAAGCATGATATATCCCCTTTAAATATGTTCCTTACTGCAAGGTAAGCCATCCTTACCTATCTCACAGTTGGTGCCTAGGTATCCAGTGCCAGTACATTCACATATGTACCGGTTCCAACCCTCCTTGCACAGACCACCGTTGCCACAGGGGGCACTGCTGCAGCGTTTCTGCAGCTCGCGGGTACAGAAGCTGCTGACGCCCAGAGCACTCTGGATCTCAGCCAGACGGCGTACGTCGCGGCTCTTGCCATCAATGAAGAGGTCACGTACGCAGCCAACGTATCCGTAGTTCAGGAGCGCCGTCCAAACCTCTGGCGGCAGGATGAGGTCCGACTTTGACTCAGGCAGTCCACCCAGATACATATCACTGTCCAGGTCCAGAATTTCACTGCCCTCTGGGGACAAAAAGGGCAGGCTGCGGCTGTTGACTGAGATAGACCCTAAATAAGACAAATAAATCAAAGGACAACAAGGACAATAGCCATGGTTAAATAATGAGGGGATAAAATCTCCTACTATTAGAATGCAGTTTTTGACCATTTTTCTGTATTATAGTTTTTGAAGAAATTAAATTCATGTTTTTCTAACAGAAAGAACTATAAAATTATTAACATTATTTGGGAAAGGTGGAAAAAATTTATGATCAAGTGGGTGAATAAGTACAAGTGCCAGGAGGTGGTAAAATAAAGGCGGAATAAGTAAGACAGGAGAACGAAAGGGAAACAGGATAGATGACTGAAGACTGTGTGAGCACGTGTGTGTCTAATGTCTCTATAATAGGCTAAATGGAAGAGAAGGGAAGCAGAATGCAGCAGGGAGTGGGTGAAACAAAATGCCTCCTCTCTTTCTGTGATTAACGACTCCATCTTAATTTTCTATTAAAAGCCAATTACAGCAGGAGCAGCGCTGAGATCACATGCATGCACATACACACCAGCACTTCCTCACACCCTTCCTCATTATACTGCACCATTAAGAGGAGATATCATGTCCACAAGGTGCTTTAACACCTACAGATCATTCATCAGACACCACGTACTGAAGCATAGAGGTACTCCTGGTTGAGCCCACAGGCAGGCAGAGCCACCTCAAGACATCACAGCCATGAAAAATACAACTACATTAAGCTCTACCACAAGTGGCATGTGTAGCATGGAGTGAATTAATAAACAGAACATATGACGGCAATGTCAAACTGAATTCACAGTTATCTGTGAGAAAGAGATTTGCACATAATTATGTGGTCCTAACCAGATGATTTTGTTTTACTGTAATAAATACAATAAAACATTGAATAACTTGAAATAAACCCCTGACAAAACTATATAATCACTAACAGTGCATGTTTTTCATGGATACATTTCTTTAAGAGTTGGAATTAAATAGCATTTTTGCAGATAGTAACAAAAAGCTGAGGTCCCTCAGGAATTTATAAACCAAAACATCACAGTGACCAAAACATCACCAAACATCACAGTGACCACCTCCTCTGGCTTTTCTGGCAGCTTCAGCTTTTTTCAGGCCTGGACTTCAATAATCAAAAAGGAAAAATCCCTCATCAGTCAGATTCCAGCATTCTCGTGTATGCGCTGATACAATGCAAATTCCTTGTTCATCGTTTAATCCCACTTTCATTCAGTTGTCCACAGTCCATAACTGCTTCTTGTTAACCCACAGAGACCCTGTGTTCTTCTGTTGATGATTCTGGTTTGGGTTTTCTGTTTTTCTTTACAAATGTCTTAAAAATTGCTTAGGAGAGTGTGCTTAACAGAGTGCTGTCTCCACCAAACTGTCTTCAATTTCTTTTGTTGTGGATTTACCATTTTCATTGCATGTTGCTTTGAGCTTTATGTTCCAACAATTTTATGTGTTTCTTGGTCTACCAGGTAGTTTTCCCTCATTTCTTCTGTACTGTTTTCAACTTTTAGCAACACCTGACTGGAAACCACCCAAAGAATTTTGCTATGGTCCATGTAAATTGACCATAGCATAGAATTGACATTCATTCATTTTATATACCCATTTAATATAGGGCCGTTGGTTGGCTGGGAATGCCCTTCCCTAGATTCTGGACAGGTTGGCAAGGAACTTGTTAGCTCCATGTTCTCTGTCAATCAGCCAAGTGCCGCTACAAACCAGAGAAACTTGCTGGTGAACAAAATCAGCTGACATTCATTCTGCTTGATCAGTCTGGATGTGTGATTGGTTACTTTGGAACGCTTTTTCCCTTGCCACAATCCGGTTTCTGGAGCAGATCATGCCGGTGTGAATCCATTCTGGACCCTGAAACGGACCAGAGAACCGTAACCTGGCACAGTTACAACTTCCAGTCTCAGCAAGGTTTATCCGGACCCTGGTGCAGTTCGCTTGCAGTGGGTATGCATGCCAGACAAGCGCACCAAAAGCAGGAAGGGAGGACGAAACGTGCATTTAAGTAGAAGAGGAAGAAGTAGAGGAAAAACAAATTGAGAGTGTGAATCCGAAACACAAAAGACTTTGAAAAAGTCTCGTTAGGCTACGTAGAGTAGTGAAGAAGTGTAGGTGCACAACTGCATTTTTTTCTTCTTCAGCGCAATACCGCCCCTGAAACAATGCGTTGCAACTGCATGACCTTGATCCGGTCTAAAAAAAAAATAACTGAAAGTGTGAATTTTCTCACTTTTACCAATCCCTGGACCGGACCAGCAATATGAATGCACCCTTAAAGGCAAAAACCAGGAATGTTAAACCGTGTACAGCAAAGGTGGTCTGACCTTTTGAGCTTCCAGTTTGTCTGTCTTGAAACATGCTGGATTTGGAAATGTTTGCATCCTTTTGGAGTTAAGGTAAGGATTTTTATTCTCTACGGAACAAACACAAGGCTCTTTCAGAAAACATTTCACTCTTTATTGGCCCCTCGTCACTCATGCTGATGTCCCTATGCTGTGAGTGTTCAAAAATGATCATCATTTTTCGTTCATGCTGCGTTCTGAAAGGGGCTGCAGACACTAGGCATGTTTACATGGACATGAATAGTCGGAATAAAGGGACAATCATTGAAAATGCATCATGTAAACATGCCAATTAGAAGACTCTGATCTTAATGTAAACACTTGTTCTAATCGTTTCATAATTGGGGCTTTCAGACCTGACTGCGCATGTATGTCCTATGTCAGCGTGACACAATTCCACCTTCAATGGCCAAACTTGGAAGGATGTTAATGTCCTCCCGCTCTCTGTTTCGCAGGAACAGCAGCATCAGGTGTTGCTGTAACTAATTTATGCAAAGCCTCAACCACTTTCAGAACCTGCCGTGGGTTACTTTTGGGCGCTCAGAAAGCTGAAAACCAACACACTTCTGCGTTTACCAAAGGCAGATATACAACTTCTTTTTCTGTTGTTTTAGAGAAATTTGACAACTCTGCAAATGTCAAAGTACTCCTATTCTGAAATAAGTGTGGTGCACGTAAACTTGCATCATGATTGGATTATTTGATTTTCCGCCCATTTAAACAGTTTACTCGAATTTATTTTTTTTTGTTCAATCCGAACATTTTTTGAATCCAATCAAGAGATTTTGAGCATTTATACAGTTGTTTCTGTAATTCTCGCCACTTTCTAATTGCTGACAAGTAATGGAAGAGAAAGTTTAAAACGCTGTAGGTATTTTGTCTCTGTGGTGTGACACTGTCTCTGCTCCTAAAATGAATAAAAACGGCCGCTCACCAAAGGAAAGCCAGAGAAATTGTTCTTTTTTTAAATGTTTTTTTGCAGCACTAGTTGGCCTTTATTTTTCACGTTTTTCAGGCAGTAAGCTGACAGTAAAGGGGTGGAGAGAGGGGGAAGACATGTAGCAGAGGTCGCCTGGGCCAGGAGTCGAACACGCAATGCTGCGTTGAGGACTGAAGCCTCTAAATATGGGTGGCACGTTTTAACCCCTGTACCAGCACCACACCCAAGAAAAAGTAATCTAAAGGTTGTTCTTACATCTCCTTATATTGTTATTCTTAACGAGAGATTAGAGTTGCATTAATTAGTATCGGCAGATCAAAGTTTTACAAAAACTGTATCTTGAAAATTGGCCACCAAATTCTTATTGGTGCATCTCTACTGCAAACACTCTCTTATACCTGCAGACTCATAACCATAACTAGATTTGTGCGATTATGTATTTTAGAAGCGCCATTTACGCTGTCATTTGTTTTCTGAACAATAAGTGATTCATCCATTCATACCTTTTAACTCTACTAAATATGTAAAAAATAGGTGCCATTAGTTATGTTTCTTACACATTTTCTTTTTTAATTTCAGGAATTTTTAAAAGCCAGAATGTTTTTTGTTTTTTCCTAGCTACAGTGCAAATCAGCTGACCGTTCTTAAGGAGCATATTTCTACCTTATATAACACTGTGGCACTAGCAACAGTCAATTTGTCATGAAAGCCTTTTTAAAAAAAGTGAAACTGCCTGTCTTCTCAATGTGTGAAAATACAAATTGTTGCATCTAAAACTACAGATAATGACTGTAACCACAACGCTTTCCAGCAACACTATCAGATGAGGTACAACTGCTATTCTTTTCAGCTGCTATTCATCCTTCTTCCTCACCTTTCCTTCCTTCCCTCTGGAAATCCACATGGCACCATTCTCCGTCATTGACCTTCTTGTTGCTGGCCTTGAGCTTTGTTTTTCCAGAACCCAT
Source organism: Crenichthys baileyi (assembly GCA_036173005.1). Classification (NCBI taxonomy): domain Eukaryota; kingdom Metazoa; phylum Chordata; class Actinopteri; order Cyprinodontiformes; family Goodeidae; genus Crenichthys; species Crenichthys baileyi. The sequence continues at coordinate 354,929 of JAHHUM010001510.1, forward strand.
ATCGATCAGCAGGTATAAATATCCATCCAGCAGTTCCATAGCAAAGTAATCGGTCTTCAGTTCCCTCCCAGGCTTCTGCTCTTTAGGCCCCTGAGGGCGTCCGTGGCTGAACAGCAGCAGTCCACTGGGCTCTGTGGTGCGGAAGTCAAAGGAGATTGAACCCGTCTTCTTGGTGTTCCACTTCGGCAGGGAGATGAAAGCTTCAGGAGTTTCAAACGTTACAGGATCAAGAGCTGCCACATCCTCACAGCGGAACACCAGATCACCATGCAGCGTGATTTTAGGGTCACGGTCAATGGCCAGCCGGGAGAGCTCTAGCTTAAAATCGTTGTTCTTGTACACCACCTGTGGAAGAGACAGCACCACAGGGGTTAGCATATGACAGCAGTAATCAAATAATTACCCGTTATAGATTCAAATATGACAGTGAGGACTGACTTATTAACTATAATGATCAGTCTTTGATCCAAATACCTAATGCAGCAGCAGATAAGAAGTATGTACATTCACAGCATCAACAAATTATTCCCGTAGGTTGAAGCAGCTGCAGATATGAATCTGTCAACTTGGGAAAATATTAAAACAAACAGCTGAATGAAAAAAAGGATTTTCTCTTGACTTGGCAGTTCAGAAGTTACATTAGTTAAACAGAAGCGGTGAAAACCTATAACGAGACATTTAAGTCAGATAAACGCTCGGTTTACTGATGCTGAATTATTTGGTGAGGAAAGGTCTTTCCACTTCAAACTCAAACACTGAGCAACCACTCGGGGCCAACGAGCTGCCAGAGTTGTGCCTTCATTTATTTTAATGATGAGAGTCAGGGTTGTGTGGGTGCACATCAATCTCTGATTAACACTTTATGAACTCCTCACTCTTGCTCAAATACAGAAAATGCACAAATCATTTTGATGTTGTACATCAAATGTAGCTCAAAGAACAACACGACAAAATAAATATAAAGAGAATACATAAAATAAAGGCTCCAGGGGAAATCCAAAAGCAGAGTTACGTGAACATTGCCTGCAGTCTTAATGCAAATGTCTCCAAATGCCTTTGGTGAAACGCAGCTCTGTTGTTTGTGCTTTCAGTGTGTGTAACTCTGTGCCTTACTCAACATATTCAGAACAAATAAGGAGCTAAAGGCAAGATAAACTCTTGTCTTTTTAGTGTTTTCCTTTGCTTTCATTTGTTGAGCACACGGCACACTGCATTTAAGAGACCATCCTCAAGATGACAGTGTGAACAAGGTGAGATTTCTCAGTTTTTATTTTTGTGCCACTCTTCATGCTCTCTCACACACCCACACAAACCCAGTAAAGTCATTTGAGTGGAAGAATGCTTTTTCTACATTGCTGTCTTTGCTTTATATGCTGGTATCCAAGCTACAATGTTAAGGAGGTTGTTTTGTTGCTGCAAAATCATAGAAAAGCTACCTGCTTTTTCACCTAATTAGTGATAGTGTTGATTTTGTGGAGATAATACAACATGCAAGGCCTAATCAGCTGCACTTCAGAATGTGGCATGGACAAAAATCCCTGCATAATGTTTTTACTTTGTATTCAATTGTAATTTGCTCAGAAAGTCGGTGGGAAATTTCTAAGGGAGCATGTGCTTAATTCAACTAAGCAACCATATTTTTGGGAAAAAAGGGAAGTGCTAATTTTCTAAAGATAGTCCTGCATGATATGCTTTTAAACATGAAGATCCAACAATGAAAAGCAGCTAACTTTCTTCAAGTAGCTTCAGTACTTTTAAGCTTAATTCACATACATGAAAGTCATATAAAATGATTCGAATACTGACAACAAATCACTGTAAAATAGTTTTAGCTTTCTATATATTTTCATATTTTCTTCATTCCAAGGATTACCTTATGGTATTTAGTGTCATAATATATATTTTGTTCTTTTGTATCCAGCTTATGTTGCATTCTTCAATGTCTGTCAAATTATTTTTTCCTCTTGCTCTGAATTCAGTTTTTTTTTTTCTCTATGTAAAAATCTCTCTCTATTTCACATCAGGGACAGAATGTTGAGGAAGAGCACTTGAATGCTAGGTTATTCTTGAACTTAAGGCTCCTTTGATCATCTTCTCAATTGGCCACACTGCCACATTTACTGTACACCTCCTAATCTTGTCATTAGCAGAGATTAGTCCTGGTAATTAGCCATGATAACACTAAAACTGGCAGCTAATAAGGCGTGAACTTGCCTGGGATAATGTGTAAAGAAGTGAAAATGGTGCAGAGTAGGAAAGGCCTTGAGAGGAAGGTAAATGTCTGTATTCTAAGTCTTTCCAGGTATTTATTTAAGACAGCCTGGAAGGATTACCAACAATAATACAGCAATATCTGAGATAGACGATGGAGACTAGCTCTGTGTGAGCATTATTTAAAACTACCTGAACCTTTGCCTTGATTACTGTTTTTGATGAGACTTTTTGAGGAGAGTAACTAAACTCCACCCAGGGGCAACCTGGGAGAATAATCCAGGCCAGGAATTTGATGCCATCCCAGCAGGTCACCACCAGCGAATTAAGGCAAACCACCAAGATTGAGTTTTGTGGTGCACACTTTGAATGCACGACGTCTGCACACATCATCAGCTGAATACCTACAAAATAATGATAATGTTTCTGCTGTGGTGCAATATTATGTACTCATATCACATAAACTGAAATTATGTTCACATACATTCTGCTATGTATAAACCCTGTTAAACTCACTAATATGATAATCAATCATGGTATCATCCAAGAAATGATTTGGAATTATTCTTTGACTTTTCTGATTTAGGTGGTGCTGACAAAATAAATCCAAATCCTTGGAGTGAGGGTGGGAAAAATAATCAAATGGCTTCTCTTGACTTTCATGGCTATCGCTGTACTTGTCTTTCCCCATCTCTCTCTCATTCACTCAGTACTGCAGGCTGCTCTACAAAATGAAATAAACATTTTAAATAATCTATGCTTGTAAAGTTAGTTGAATACAGATCGTCATGAGTGAGGCATAAAGTGTTCTAAAAGCATAGCCTCCAGGCGTGTTTTGTGCTCAAACTGTGCCTGAAGGTTCCTGCTCTGACTCCTTACTGCTGCTGTCCACCACCTCCATGACTCTTGCAGCTCTAGTGCTGCTCACTGTACTGACACTGCTTTCCTCAGTAACTTTCTAAAGAAAATCCAAAATCCACCCATAATTTTCATCTATTCAAATTGACTAATTGACTATTTTTATGCAATGGCTATATTTATATAACAACAAATATTGTCTAAATTTCAATGGGATGTTAAAGAAAGGGCAAATTCAATAAAAGATTTCAATATTCATACAATTTATTAGTGGAGTTTAAGTGAATACTAAAGCTGAATCCTGGATATTTTAGCATTAAACAAATATTTTTTCCATATCCTTTTCGTTAACCATATTTTAAAATTTGCAATCCCTTAAAATGTTTTATGAAGTCAGTTTTGACCCCCCTTGGTTCTCAAAGTGCAGCTACAGTCTTCTAACTGTCGCTTTCGCTCCAGTCTACTTATCCGGCGCGCAGCCTGCTGTGCATCTCTGGCCAGCTGCGTCAGACAGTCTGAGTGAAAACGAGGTGGTGTCTGTCTTTACCTATCGCTCCAGTCTGTGACAGTTTCAGCCAGGCAGATATCCGACTGAGCCGCACAAACGGCATGGATCAAGCGCTACCCGAACCGAACCCGTGGCCCCGCCCCTCAGTGGCCAAGCCACCGGGAAATGTCTCGGTGCTCCCGATGGCCAGCATACAATTTTTTGTGTTTTGTCTTTTGCTATTGCCACCTTCTCTTATCTTGTTAAAAGGACTTTGGGTTCCCTTTTGTGTGTATAAAAGTCTGCACATAAATCTGGCTTTTACTGTCATGATCCCCAGATGACAATTACTAAAAGACTTTCTGTCTTTGAAAAATGCAGGGATGTCAAGGTGCACAAGCAATGTGTCTGCAGAGTTTAGACGTAGTAAAACTGTCATTTTAAAGAGGAACCAAAAACAAAATATTTTAACCTGCACTGAGCCACAGGATCTGTTGGGGTGTCACAGGCTATGCAAGACTGAGGAGGAAGCAGGGATTGTCACATCACAGCTGGCTATGTTAAAACATTGCAGAAGGCATCCCATCTGGACTGAGGGCCTCTGTCTGTGCTATTGACTGGTCTTTCAACTGGCCAGAATAATAAAAAAAAACATGACAGCATTGCAGTTCGCAACAACACTCTGATAAAAACACTTCTTCCAGAAGAATTACGTCCCTCATTTGGACTATTCTTTATGTTCCTCTGATATGAAACATTTGGGGATAGAAGGCAATCGACTTGAAGAAAAGCTAACATTAGTTCTAGACCGCAGATGCCCTTCATTAAGCCACAGTGGATCCGCTGACAGAAGACACTTCTGTTGTTGTAGGACAGTCTGATGAAGAGGAAGCTCAGTGTTGTCCATTATGTTCTTTTTTTAATGAAAAATCCTTCTTTGCACAATTATCAGATGTTCCAGAACCAGTGGCAGCCTTCTTTATCAGCTTGTTGAGCTGGCTCTGATGATGCTGCCCCAGTAAACTTGCTAATGGCCTTAAACCTTTGATTAGCTGATAAACAGCCTGTTTGAGTTTAAATGTCATTTTAATCATTTTCTACTCTGTTTCGTCTCTTGTTGCTATCTCTTTTAACAATTTGAAATCAACTTACAACCTGGTTGAGATACAGCAGCATAAACTGGGAATATTAGCAACATCTTTCCCAGCCTTAGGATCTGATCAGGATTGTATTTGTTTAGGTATTTTACTGCCAAAAAAAGCTACTCTATATGAGTTTTTGTAACAAAGGTTGCAAAGGTTTTGTCACATAAAGACATAAAATAGAATATAGAACTGTTGTAATTGTAAAATTGAATCACAATTTACTCATCCTGCTAAAAGAGTTAACAAATACACTCACTGGTCACTTTATTAGGATACTTGTTCAATCACTTGTAACACAAATAGCAAATTATGCAAGGATATGGCAGGAATTCAGCCCATTTAGAAATCTGATGCTCAGTTTAAAGAGAATGGTCCAAAGCACAGAAAAAAGCAGTTAGTGGCAGTTGGGTGAAAATGCCTTGTTGATGTCAGAGATGAGGGAAGAATGAGTAGACTGGTTTGATATAATACAAAAGCATAAGTAACTCTAATAACAAGGAGTTAAAAACAAGGTTTTGTAGAATACCGAACACGCAACACAGCAAATGTTCGAGCAGATGGGCTACAGCAGCAGAGGACCACACCAGACGTCACTTCTACCAGCTAAGAATAACCTGTGTAGCAGCATCCTGACAGCTAAGTCTCAGTAAAAGTTAACTTGTGGTGTCTATAAGCTACTGGTGGATGAGCCACAGTAGATTTTATAGGGCAATAAAAGTGAGACTAGCAGGAACCTGCAGATAAGAAGAAAGCATATCGATATGAAAAAAAGGCAGTAAAAGAAAAAAAGTAGCAGCAAGCGAGGGCAAAGATGGGGTCAAAAGCATTCACCAAATGCATGGAATCAGTTGAAGAGATCAATTTTTAATTTGGCCATCAGGATTGGGACTCTGGTGTACCAGAGGCACTACTATGGAGTTAATTACACGAAACTGCCTCTGAGAAAGGAAAGATGAAAAGCAAAGAGGAAAGAAACGATGGAGACAAGCAGTGAGAAATATAGGAGGAGTGACAAGGACAAGCAGGAGCAAAGACACTAATGGAGCGGGTGGTGTGAAATGGGTGATAGCAAGGTCAGTGACTGGGAGAGTAATAGAGCGTCAGAGGTTTCAGGGGAGGGACAGATGGTGTCACACAGAAGAAGAGTCTGTGGAAATCAGACTCAGGGAAAGAGAGACCTGATTTCACGCTCCACCTCCCTGACTAGGAGGCTAAAAAAAAACACATATATATACACATCAGAAAGAGTATGATCATAGCATGTGGGTGACTTTGAACACACATAGAGAAGCACACATACACATACTGGAAAAAAAACCTCATGATTTTAGTGTCTCTTTTGGTGCCTTTTTTACTCTCCTCTCGCTGTGCTCTTCCTTTGGATTTGTGCTGCCTGGGGGGTGCTGGCCAAGCGTATCAAAGGCATTTGACCACGGTGGTGGCATGAAAGCCTTGCCCCAGACCATAACACCAGTGATAATCCAAGCTGTGCCACAGAAACAGCACAGGATGAAACACATTGCCGTCTACACCCCCACACTCACTCACAGGCTTCCCTCCTTACTTTCAGCAACTACAGTACTACATGGAGCTCCAAACCACTCTGATTGCAGGTTTTCTCAATGCCTGTTTTCATGGCTACCTTTCTGACTTTCTGACTCAGCTCAGATCATCAAGTCATTAGAGCTTGACTGCAACTGAATTTGTAAGGCCATAAGGCACAAATACTAGGAAAGCAGTCTAAGGCAGAGCTATGGGTATGGCATTAACTTCAGTGAATACAGCACAGTTTATCCTGGAGCGCCAAGTCATCCTGACTGCAATTTTTCTCAATGCCTACAAATACTCATTTAGTTCTTATTAAAAAAATTGGTTTCATTGGTGTAAAGAGCAAACTGTTTTAGTTTTAGTTATGCAGTTTATGTCATTATACATTTCTCAAAAATGTTTTATTAAGCACACAGAGATAACCAGAGGATATAAGTACAGCCACAGATAATCACAGGTGATTTACAACATTAGTCTGCACTTATTTCTTACAGTGTAAAGAGAAAACAAATTTATTTATTGATAATAGGGGGGCGGTGCTGAGCACCGACTATGTAGGACACGTTTTGCAGTGGCACCGATAGAATGTGATATTTGATACTTTTTTTGCACCTCTTAATTTATTTCTTGAGTACTGAACTGATTAGTAGTGAACTCAGTGCTCTGCTAGCCCAAATGAGACAGATGTTGGACGAGTCGCACACCGACCTCATCAGCAGTTTTGAGAATATTGTCTCAGATGTCAAGAGGGAGATTATGGCAGTGACTCCACTAGAGGCTAAAATCGCTTTGTTTGGGAATGCTGTATAGGATCTGGAAGGTTTGACTAGCAACCAGGTTAGGAAGCTAACCAGCCTGCAGGTCTCAGGTGGTTCGCTAAATGCAGAAGTCGCCTCACTGTCAAAGAAGTGCAAGAACCTGGAGACTAACTCCAGATTAAACAACATCTGTCTGTTGGGAATACCATTGGAAAAGCCCCCATCCTACTGAATACATGGTTGGCCTACTTCGGGGTTTACTCGGTTTACTGGATACCAAACCGGTCCTCACTGTACACTTCGGGCCAAACCGAGAGGGGGGGGATCAGCTGCGCCCATTTGTTGCCCGGGTCAACCTGTTTCAAGTACAGAATGAGATTCTTCACAAGGCTTGTGAATTATCTCTTTACTACTTTAAACGGGTATTCATCTTCCCTGACTTCACTACTTCTGTGGCGAAGAAGTATGCATTCTTCATGTCGGTGAAGAAGGAGCTCCACTCCTGCCTGGGAATAAAATTTGGGCTTTACTTCCCGTATCCTTACGAATCACCCTCCCGGATGGACAGGTCCGGAAATTTGAAGACCCAGTGCTTGCTGCATACGTTTTGAAGAACATAAGAAAGGTGGTTGCTCCAGGCTAAGTCTGACCGAAAGGTGCTATTGGCTGATTCATGGTTGTATCTCTGTCGACAATGGTGGGACAGGACATTCATTTCCCAGTATCAACTGCAAAGGACTCAAAAATCCAATAAAGCGCAGCAAGGTACTGCAACACATGCAGCGTTTGGGGTTTACCCAAAATAAGGAGCATAAGTTACATACAAAGGTTGCATACCTTTTTTGCAAAAGTCACACCAAAAAAACGTGGATCGTGTTAAACTGCAAAGGGGCTAGGTAGGTCTATCATTCATCTTTTAATAGTAAATCCAGAGGGGTGGCCATCCTCCTTGGTAAATCTGTCCCGTATGTGTACTCTCTAATGGCAGATATGTTATCATTACTGGTATTATTTGCCATACTCTGGTGGTGTTGGTGAATAATTATGCTCCCAATTGTGACGACGAAAACGTTTTTGAACAACTTTTTAGTCTACTCCCAGACATGTTAGGGTATCATTTAATCTTGGAGGGAGATTTTAACTGTTGGCTTGATCCTCTGTTGGATCACTCCTCAACAAACATTCCTCACATTCATCCAAAGTGATTAAATCCTTTATGTGTGAACTTAAGATATATGATGCTTGGCCCTTTTTGTACCCATCGCAAAAGATTTATTCTTTTTTCTCTCCAGTTCATCACACGTTTACACGGATTGACTTTTTTCTGATAGATAACAGACTGCTACCTTCTCTTACAGAGTGCAGCTATGATGCTACTGTTCTTTCTGATCATGCCCCAGTTCCTGTAAATATAAAATTTGACACTCATCCTATGGGGCGTCAGTTGTGGAGGCTATGCACCCGCTTGCAATCGAATGAAAGCTTTGTTTCCTTCATTGACTTGATAATGATAGAGGGCCCCGTGTGTCGGACTAACTATTATGGGAAACTCTTAAGGCTTTTATTAGAGGGCAGATTATCTCCTACTTAAATTATGAAAAAAGGCTGAGAAGCAGAGACAAATTATATAAACTGATGTGTCGTATCACCCAACTTGATAGTTATGCAAAATCTCCCTCCCAAGCTTTGTACAAGGACCGTTTTGTTACAAGCGGAGTTTGATGTGCTTTCAACACAACAGGTCACTGAGATGCAGTACCAATCTGGTTCCCGGTTTTACAAACATGGGGACAAGGCTGGTAAATTATTGGCCCACCAAATTCAATGAATGTCAGTATCACGTCACATCTCTTAGATTCAAACTACCGACGAAGTCTCAAATAACACAGCTGAGATAAATCTGGCCTTCAAAGACTTTTACATGGCGCAGTACTCCTCGGAATGCACTCCTTCTATATCTGATTTTAATAAATAAAGTTGGGAGTAAAAGAATATTGATAATATTCCATTTATAGAAATAATTAACTGCTGTGACACAAGCTTATATCAAACATCACTTCCAGTATCTGTTATTTTCAATAAAATCACAAAGACTCAGACACTTGGCCACTTTTATACTATAAGCCTAAAATTAGGCTGCTGTCACTCCAATTGCTGCTGTCTCCTTTTTACCTTTTTCCTCTATTGCAAGGGTGGGCCCATTCATATATGAAGGGTGTTGTGTAGGTTTTATCCATTAAACATTTTCAGTTTTTGTTATGAAGGGACTACAAACTCTGATGTACTTTCTAACAATGTTATGAGACAGTCCAACACAAAACTGCACATGGATTTTTTTAAAAGAGAAGAAATGTAACATATGGTTTATTTTTCTTTCACAAAAAGATGCATGAAAGCTCTAAATGAAATCTAGAGCAATCGACCATCTTCAGAAGTCATCTGATTGACCTATGTGCATAATTTAATTTCAGTATAAATATGGCTGATCTGTGAAGGCCCCTGAGGTTTGCTAGAGAACCCTGGTGGAAAAAAAGCACCATGAGGATCAAGGAACACAGCAGGCAGGTCAGGTATAAAGTAGTGGAAAAATCCTAAAGCAGGGCTGTTTGATAAAACAATATCCCACGCTGTGATGTCTCAAGGAGTTTTATTCAATTTGTCGTCTGAAGAGAGAAAGAGTACAACACAACTACAAACCTACCAAGGGATGGTCAACCATCTAATATGAAAGGCTAGGGAAGCAGCTCAGTAGGCAGAGAAACAGCCAAGAGGCCGATAACTCTGGGGGAGTTTGGGACAGTTAATGTGAGATACTCTGCTCATAGAACAGTTAATAGTTGTGCACTCCACAAATCTGGCTTTCATAGGAGAGTGGCAAGAACACCATAACAAGTCTTATTTAAAGTTACCACAAGGGAACACGTGAAAAAGTGAGTCCTGATCAAAAGAGAGGAAATTTACTTCATAGGCTACATGTTAAATGCTGTGCGTGGTGAAAAACTACTACTGCAAATAAGCCTGAAAACAGCATCGTCACTGCCAAACATCAAGGTGGCAGCATTATGCTGTGGAAATATTTTTTTCAGTAGGGACAAGGAAACTCGTCAGAGTGGATATGAGAATGGACAAAGCTGAATACAGAGGAGGAAAACCTGTTAGATATTGCACATGTAGGTTCATCCCGCAACAGGACAATGCTTAGCATTCAGACAGAGCCACAATGGAATGGCTTAAATCAAATCATATTAATGGCTAAATTCAATTTAGCTTGAGTTATTTTGCAAAAAAAAAAAAAAAACTGGAAAAATTTCAAGTTCAAAAACCTGCAGTTTTAATTGCAGCGAAATATGGTCCTACAGAGTATCAATTTTGAATACAAATGCACTTTTCAAATTTTAACCTTTTCCTCCCAGTTCACAATGAAGCAAAACAATTTGGTCATTTATCTAACAAAAACCAAATTAAAAAAATGGGCATTGCTCATTCATTGCTCCCCACTATGAAGGGTCAAAGTAACAAAATTTATTTGAAATGAATTGAAGGTGTGAAATACTGAACATGGTAAAATTGAGTCCCGTAAAAACCATGATTAATTTCTCCTCTGCGAAAATTAGAATCCATGAATTTGGAGGTCATTAAAATGATAACATTGTAAATATTATTGTTATAAACATTAGGGTTACAAATTTAACGTTGCCTATTTTCATTCACTGACTTGATTTTGGCACCTCCATTTTATCAGTCATCACATTCAGAATGTAATTTTTGTTACTTCCGGTAGATCGGAATATGGCAGCAGCCCCGGTGCGACAGTGGAGTACTTGTAGTCCAATTGCAGTCTAACTTGTAGCCCAATTAATCACATGTTTTACGGCACTCAATTTTACCATATTCAGTGATTTCATACCTTCAATTTAAGTTAATTTTTGTTACTCTGACCCTTTATACCCCACTGGATCCTCCTGTTGACAACCTGCTCTATGTCCATCACCTTTGTTTCCCTTTTTACAACCTGCTTCATGTCAGTTGCCTTGATTTCTCTGTTTACCTGTGTTACCTGTAGATCTCATTATTAAAATGTTTCTACTCACCAAGTGGCTCACACGCCCTTGTCTGGACATCGGTCCACCAACAAAACAGCACTTCATTAAAGTTTGTTAAAAACTGTTCTAATATCATCTGCTCTAACATTTCATTACCATTTTGTTCTCTAACACTGCTTATTCATCTTCAACTCCTGTTGTTCCTGTTAGCTATCTGTTTACTGCCCATTCACATCTCCTTTTCCCTTCATCATGCTCTGTCTGTACATTGGCTGTAAATCCTGCCTTGTCCTGATGAGAGAGAGGATAGTTAAATGCCTTGGGAGGTTTAAGACCCACAAGGGATCCTTCCGATAGCGAGCCAAATAATGAAAATGTAATTCTGAAGGCATAATTAAGTTAGAGATGGTGTGATTACTGTGTGATCCATTAAAGGTGATGGCAAAAGTAATTACTTATTCAATCAACAAGGTTTTATGAGGATATAAGATAGTGGCATGTTGCTTTGCCTCTATACAAGTCATTACATTTACAAGAGTACATTACTTAAGCCGTGATTAGTCTTCATGACAGCTTGTTCATCTCTGCAGTAAAACCTTGGTGGAATAAAAACCATTATTTGAATTTAAGTTTTTTATAAAGCTGCTGGCCTTTGCATATCCATCCATGGGTTAAGGAATACTTATTCAGTAAGGTTATTAAAAAGCTGTGTTTTAAAAGTTAAATACCTTCGTAACAATGACCAGCCGCTTTGACGTCTTTCAGTTAGGTTTCCATTCTCACCACAGCAGTGAGACTGCTCACGTCAAGGTACTCACTGATATCTGCATAAAAGCATACTGTGGAAGAACCACAGTGCTGGTATTATTGAACCTTAGCGCAGCATTTGACACTGCAGACCATAGTACATTACTGTAGCGACTGGAGAACTTGTCTGGACTTTCTGGTACAGTACTTAAATGATTTGAGTCTTACTTGAAGGACAGGGATTTCTCTGTGTGAACAGTTGACATAAATTACATGCGGGGTTCCTCAAGGTTCCATCTTCGGGCCCCCTCTATTTAATATCTACATGCTTTCACTAGCTCAGATTACGACAAACAACAAGATAAGTTACCATAACTGCACAGATGACACATAACTCATTACAATGTCACCAGGTGACTATGAACCCATTAAATTCATTGGGTTCATTTATAGAACCAATCAATGCATGGATGTGCCATAATTTTCTTCAGTTAAATTAAAACTATTAAAATTAAAATTAAAATTAAAACAAAACTGAAGTGATTATTTTTGGATGAAGGGAGGAGCGATCAAAGAATCAGCACACAGCTTCAGTTACTACAGCTAGAAACCACTGATCAGGCCTAAATCTGGATGTAGGGATGGACTTGGACCTGAACCTTCAAAGGCACATAAAAACAATCACTAAGTCAGCCTTCTACCACCTGAATAACATTTCCAGCATTAAAGGACTAATGTCCCAAAAGGATCTTGAAAAACCTATCCATGCGTTTATTCTTTAGTCAAGCCTACACAAATACTGAAACCCTGATTTCTTTTAAATCAAAGTTAAAAACCCTTTTATTTTGAGATGCATTTGACTGTTCTATATAAATTATTAACTGAAACATCATTAATTTCAGTCTTTAGTCCAACTTTTCTCTGCTTCCCTTTATTATGCCATTGCAATGTACTTTTTATGTTTTTTTTATTTCTTTTACCATCTAAAGCATTTTGAATTGTCTTGTTGCTGAAATGTTCTATACAAATAAAATAAACTTGCCTTGCCTTTTTTCTCATCCACTGTGGGGGGGAGTATAAAATCTGAATATGGCTGCTTACCCATCAGCCTGTTGTGGTGTTATTAATTTCAGCTGAAGTGTTTGGACTATACTGAGGTTAGAAAGTGCAAGAAGAACCACAGAGGATATAAACACTTGGAGGCAATTCAAAATGTTGTGCATCTGACACCTCCCACTCCAACATACGGGAGTTAAATCTGCCCACACTGATGAATCTCTAGAGACTGTGTCAGTCAACAACGGTGCTCACAGAAATGTGAGAGGAAAACACTATATTGCAGTCCAACATGTTCACACTGCAACTGTGTTATGCTGCTAGAATTGTATTTTATTGTGTTTTCTTGTTTAGAACAATAAAATCCCTCATGATTTTGGAGAGACTTGAAACTGGTTTCAGTGCAACCAAGCAGCCTAACAGAAGACAGCAATGGGGTCAGTTGTGTTTGAAACAAGACTCACATCTTTAAGGCAGCCCATAAAGTTGTTGCTGACTGGTGATCCAGGCAGGTCTGCGGTGTTGGGGCTTCCTCCAATGTAGAAGAAGTCATCGGAGCCTAACATGGTGTAATCCTCTTGGGTGTAACCAGTGGTGGTCAAAATACCATCAACAGAGATGGTCACCTAGTGTGGGCATCGGCCAAAAGAGACAGAAGTAGGAAGAGGGAACAATAGAGCAAGAGTAGAGAATGATAAGAGAGGAGAGAAATTAGAAGAAATGAGGGGAGAAACAAGGAAGATGTTAGATTAAACACCAGTGATTGGCAGGGCTGTGTCCTAGGGTGTGTTGCTCGCTTTGGTCAAGTCAGACTGAGGACATTCACTGTAGAGTGCAGTTGTTACAGTAAGGGTAAGCCATGAACTTTACTGTACTGATCATTGACAGTGTGAAAAAAAACAACAACAAAAACTCACCCCTGACCCCTGGACTGGGTTAAGAAGGGCTAAAAAACATGAAATCCTGTTTCAATGGGAAAGCTACTTTCTTTGTAGCAAGATTAATAATACCCACTACCAGTTACAAAAAAGACACCTGTTCAGTCAAATGGTAAATGTGCCAAGCATAAACCATTTGACACTTTATTTCTGTGTTTTTTTTTTTCCTGTGACTGGCATAGATATCCTATAAGAATTTTTTCCTGAACCAGTTTTCATTTCAGGCCCTATCACTAAAAATAACTCCCTTCTCATTATAATTGCCTCCAGTCTTGCATTCGCTGCAAGGTTACACATTCTGTATTAAAGGTTTGATTGCTGACAGAGTAGACAGTGCCAGGTTGGAATGAAGAATCAGAGACACAGACATAGGCTGAGAGTATGAGATAGTGTTGACAGAGACAGAGATTTAGAAGCAGGACTTACCTTTTCAAAATTCCCTTTTTTTTTACATTTCTGAGAATAAGACAGGTTGTTCTTGAAGGCTGTGTTTCGAAGCTCAAATAAAATCTGAGTATTTGAAATACTTAGTCTGTATAATCTGATATCATTAGAGCATGAGTAACCCAATAAAAAAAAAGGTTTATCCAGCATTTCACTAGGATGTGTCAGAACTACTCTTCTAGCATCACATGCAAAGCTTGGAAGATGAGACAAAGCTACTGCTCTAAATGTCACAGCAGCCTGTTGACTAATAGTTCAATAACTACCTGGGGAGTGAGAGAAATGAGATCTGGGATACACTCAAGGAAAGCATCTCTCCACCACTCATAGGATAATACAGTAATCATAATGAATAAAAACCTATTCTTTCCACATTCAGCTCAGATAAAATTGCAGTGCTTGATGATAATGCAAATAAGTATAATTTAGTTAATTGTCCTGTTGCTCTGAATTGTTATCTTACATCGTGACTGTATTTACGATAACCACCACCAAAACAGTGCTTCCAAACAAACACACAGCCAAATCCTGTTATTTGATTTGGGACCAAATTTAGTGGTTTGTCAAATATTTATAGTTTAATCATACTAAAACAGCTGGCTTAGCTGAAAAAAAAGTGCACTCGTCTCTGATTTAGTATATAATGATTTTGCATAAATGTATAAACACAGCGCTCCCAGGGGCTATGCACATCGCCATTTGCTTTCCATTGCCTTCTGCATCGAGCAGGGGCAGTATTACAGATTTTATGATGGGAATGTAGAGAGGAATTTTTTTACAGCATATGGATGGAAACATCCCAAAACATGTTTGGTTCACTAGTGACAAGCTATAAGAATTAATGCATTTAAATTTTATAAACAATGCATAAAACGTTTCAGCCCGGTATAAATGAAACCAATAAAAATTCTGAAGTTGGTGGCTCAAGCAAAACTATAGCAACTGCACTCCACAGATCTGATTCCTCAGCTGAATCATCATTTTTGATTCCCAATTCCTTCGACTTTTTTTTTCTTTTTTTCCTCAGTACTTCCCTGATTAACAGGGCAACCCATTTTTATGTCTGCTGTTGGTGAATAATAACGATTATACTGGCCAGATGTATCTGGCATAAAGAATCTGCAATTTGCAGAGCTGGTATGTGGGGGGATCATCTTTGGGGGTCACAGATGGGGCTCTCAGCTCGACCGACTCACTTGTCCTATCATGATGGTGGAAACCTCACGAGCTAGGGAGAAGAAATGGGGGCATTATCAGGATGTGTGCAATTTTAAACACATTTACTTGATTTCAAATGAGCCATTTGTTCACATGGTTGTCCAAAATAAGGAGTTAGGCGATGTTGCAATATAAAGACTGAACCTGCAAGGCCTGTGAGACTAGAACGTTGCCTAAAAGTCCTAAGGAGCTCTTAGCAGAACATTTCATAGAAGGCTGTTAATGGTACATCTTAAGACCTGAATATTGTCAGTGGGATAATGAGGGACAAGCATTGAAAAACTGCCAGACACCTATTAAACGTCAGACAAAAATGGAAATGAAATATGATCAGTGTTTGTTTTTTCATTTTCCTTTTTTTCTACTATTTCTAAATCCGCCACTGAAAAGGTTCAAAGCTGTTAACACAGGCAGATCAGTAAATATTGCCTTGAGCAATCTTATTTATGAAGTGATTTATTATGTGATCAAAGGCTGGATCTATGCAGCAAAAAACTCCCCACGGAGAAAACTTGTCAAAGTGCCGAAACAACAGAAAGAATTAGTAGGAAAAAACTCAATAAAACATTTCTGTTTCTTCGGAGGTTGGAAAACAGTAGGACACAGTATATATATTAAAATGACTTAAATTACTTCAACCCCTGCAGCAGGCTTTACCCAGCTTCTTTTCAGTTACCTTTTTAGCACAGCACACACAGAACCTCAGACCTTGCTGATCTATGTTGAATTGTGACTGTCCCAGATTTAGGTTTGACACATTTTGACACATTTGAAGCTTTCAAGTTCACCCAATCTCCTGCTGCTTGAATAGTTCAGTGATGAATGGAGGATTTCTTTCATGATTTTAACTTCCTTGACCAGTTATTCTCTTTCTGTTCTTCCTCCTGATAAACTACCTTCTTACAAAATGGAAACTTAGCTTATATGGTAAACTAGAGCTGCTCTCAGCAGAGTCCTGCTGTTTGTTAGGATCTCTCTAACTGTACCTTACTCTGAAAGTGCTACTGGCTGAGAACACTGGATTAGTTTATCATAAATCAAAAACTAATCATTATTTTTTTCCACTGTGCAGTGACCCCACTTACAGTATGCAAGTGGTAAGTCCTGTCATGATTATAACAACAAAACTAACTGGAATCTTCACACATACAGTTCACTGAACTGACATGCACACAGTCCACTGTGCATCAGACTACTCCCATCTTATCCACTCTGCTGATCCTCAGAGGCCTGGTAAAAACTTATGTGCTGACTACAACCAAACTGAAATGAAAAGAAATGAGCAAGCACACTAATATGAGGTCCCATGAGCACAGCCACTATTTCACTGCTTCTATATCTGGATCTGAATGAACCCAGGTAGTTTCTGGGGCTCTGAGCAAGTACAAAAGGAAGCACTAAGCCTTGCACAAATTCACAGAGGCCTCTGCTGCTCTAGGAAAACAGTATAATTTTAACTCCATGCACCAGGATGAATGTTTTCTGTTTTCTAGTAACTGATGGAGATAAGGATGACCTTTGATGACGATAAATCCCTTCCTGAAGTGGGGTTTGCTGCCCCAAGTCATGGACTTCATAGTTCGGCTGCAGTGTAAAAACATCCACCTATTTCGGCCAGAACTATAACCCATAAAACAAATAAATTATAACATCACATTTCCTAATAAAACAAAAAATGCCGATAGAAAAAAAGAATTAACAAATTTTAAAATGCCGATAAATAAAGTCTAAAACATTGTGTAAAAATCTCAAAGTATTTAACTTAAGGCTTACAGTTTAGGTCCCCAAATTTAAGAATTTGTAATATGTTTTAATACCCTGCAAAAGCAGTGACAAGGGGCTGCATGGTTGGCTGTTAATTGGGCAGCCTGACTAGCCCAGTGAGGACACACGGGACATGGTGAGCTTGGACATGGAGGCTGGCCAGCAGAGCCTTAAGCTGTACACGGATTACAACTGACTTGCAGCTTCATCTAGACGATGAATAAGTATGTCTGATGTGAAACCTCAGAAATCCTGATTTTATGGTAAATGTTTCTCAAAACCCAAAACATCAGTGGAAATAGGGGAGGCTTATACTAACCATTAGCCAGTACAACAGCTGGCTGTTATGGAGAGTGAACACGGACTGGTGGACAGACATCATCGCTGACCAAGGACTTCTACTAATTTCTTAGGCAAGTCTATTTGCTGTTTGCACATTTAAGGAAATTTGACAGGTACTGTCCACAGTGCTGTTTGATCTCCAACATCAGAAAAAAGACTGCTTCTTCCAAAAGAAACTCATTTTTCTTGTTTAGTATTTTGTACATACAGCTAAGGCCTAGTTATTCACATCCCTGGCAGATTTAGATTTATTCTAGATTATATATTAATTATTTTCATTCCACCACGGAGTTTGTTGTTGGTAGGAAATGAGACTGCCATCTCTCAAAAGACAATAAAACATTGTAAAAGGAGCATCAGTTTTGGACAATATGTTGAACATATGGCATGTCGATAATTATCTATACCTTTCTTAATAATAAATAGAAAAATCTTTATTGGCATTACAGTTTCAAATTCGTCTTGCAATTGCTGACCAGCTTTATACATGTTTTCACTGGCATTAAGTGCTTAGTGTTTAAGGCAGGAAGACCTCCTTGCCAACACTTTAATCTCCTTCCAGAGATTCTCTCTTAGATTTAAGTTGAGACTCTGGCAGGTCCACCCCAATAATAATACTATCTTTAGTAAGAAGAAATGTTGGTAAAGTCATACATAAATTACTTTCAATCTAAACCAAGAGTGTGAATCATTTAGGACTGTATATATGAAATGATCATAAATTACTTGTTACTTGTGATGTTAGGTTCATTCCCAACCATACAGAACTGTGTATGAAGCTGCAATTAAAATCATCTAGTCAAATTCTTAGGACATAAAACAAGACATTTTCAAGCATTTCATTGTTCCATGATATTGCTTACAAGGTAACTATGTTACATCCTCTGATGTGAGCATCCAGTTCTGTTACAGTTTATTTGTTTGGGTTTTCTAACACTGAAATGCAATTCAAACTCTGATCGTCTTAAGGAAACTAGATAAAACATAGGGGTAGCTAGCAAGTTAGCTGGAGATAACCCTCCCAAAAGCCATCCAGCAGCTTTGTAGTGGCAAACTGCGTTTGGATCTATAGCATATTCAGCATCACTTCAGAGAGTTCTGTTCTTAACAGTCGATTTTTATCTGAAAAAGCATAACCAATATTTTCCTGTTTTCTACCTTTATTTATCTGAAATTCTCCTACTCATGTTTTTGCTTCATTAATTTACATGCTGTGGTCTGACGTTCAATAAAATAATTATTGGGATTTTCCATTGGAGAAATGTTACCTCCTACCTATGAGTTCTCTTCTTTCATGTATTTTATATGAAGGTTATATATATCACTTCCCCATGTTTAATGATGTACTCTGCTGATCAAAATGAAAAGTTTGGTCAGTGCAAAAAAATAAATGGAGAGAAAACATAATTTATCAAAATATTTAATACCAACTAAAACATCCTCTTCATAATGTAATACATAACTTGGCTTATTTTTAACTGATTGGTCAGGACTGTAAATTTTATTTCACAAGGACTTCAGAAAAGGCTTGAAATGCTTACCTTGAAAATGGATCCCCTACCCCTATAGCACTACATGTGCCTATTTTCATAGATCTTCAGTGAGGAGAAAAAAAAACAACAAAAACATTATGCCATAGAAATAGCATAACACATTAATTATTCATAACCATACACATTTCTACAGTAGTAATCCCAGTAACCACAGGTTTTCCATTAGAAAAGATTAGAAAAGCAGGTCTCATTGAGTGTATGACTTTGATAGGTGTCTGGCAGAATGTCAAAATTTCCTAGCTAGAGACAAATCGTGTTAAAGTAGACCGAAAAACTAAGCTACATTTCAGGGGTACTGGAAATATTCGTGAAGCTCGGTATAGCGCTGTATTGGCAACAGTTAGAGGGGAAAGGGGTTAATATGTGATGCCCAAAAGGCTTAGAAGGTTGGAGGGTGAACGGAATCTGTTAGTACTTTTGTAAGTAAGGGAGAGTCAGACACAAAAATGGTTGTTAGTACAGTTACAACAAGGGTTTAATTGGAACAGTTAATTAGTAACACTGATTTGGTTAATTTCATCAAGGTGGTAAGAATATGTGAGGATTCTTTAAAAGTCCTCTGCAATTTGATTGCACAAACCAGATCCAGATTTGAACTGAACATGTTATTTCACGTGGAAGGGGTTTGTTTTGCTTAGGAAGAACCAAAATTAATCCATCCAAGTTAACAGGGTGACACACAGCCCATGCACGTTAATAAAAAGATGGCAGGAAGTATGGAGGTGTAGGGAGAATTCCATTTGACACAACACAAATGGGTTAAGGAAAAATCAAAAAGAAAAACAAATTAACCATCTGGCAAGATGCAGCGAAAATGAGCTTGTAGGGGGAGGTTAATTTAATTTAAGGGCATCACAACACCAGACAAATGGGAAAAAACAGAGCTTTCATTGTTAAGGTTGTTGGTGATATTCAAGAGCACGACATAAAAAAAAAAACAAAACAAAACCGTCAAGACACGTGTACAACAGACTGACACGTGCTGGGCCACAGCAGCATTTACACCATTTTAATGGTGCAAGGTTGCTCTAGCCAACTGTTGCATGCAAACAGATGGAGGATTACAACCACTGGATGCTGTCAACATGAAGGTGGAAGTGGGACAAGATGGAACCAGGATCAATGACCACAGATTAAAATAAAGAGGGAAGAGAGGTTTTTTTAAAGAATAGGGAAAATTCAGAGGGGAGATGAGATAGTCTGCGTTTGGTAAATAGAAGAGTTAGTATTAAAACTGATCACTCACTGTCATGATTTTAGGGCTTTTCTATTGCGTCTGCAACAATTTACTACAGTATTTCTGGCTATGAACTTATAATGCTTCATAATTTCTTTAAAAATGAAGGGAAATTAACAAGGTATTATCAAATATACTTGTTTCCGTCTTTGATGGCCTTGCTAAATTTAATCCTTGCGACATACATCCTGTTTTTACCAGAAGACAAATCTGTCTCCCCTCTATGTTTTTCCCGTGTCATTTTCTTTCATTTTTTTCTTGGTAAGAAAAGGTGTGAGGTCATAATTCATTTTAGTAGGTTAATTTTTTTAATTAAACATAAATAATAAAAAAAATAAACACAGGAAGAAAATAAAATAAAACAAATAAATGGCTACCACATTTTATGGTCATATTAATTATATTAGGACAATTAATATATGTATGTATATATGTTAGCCAGGATATATACATTGACATATATCCTCAGTCTTATCCTATTTAAAAAGAATAAACACAAAAAAGGGAAAAGCCTACTATATTCATGCAAGGGATGAGGGATATAAGGTATACAAAATATAAGTTAATGTTAGTGTTAGTGATGGCTAGAGCACACACAGCTCATATAGTTTTATGTTTTAGGGTCTGCATCAATGGACAGACAGTTTTATTTAAAGACAAGCTTTCCAGTGAAAGAAAGTAAGACCAAACCTAAGAAATTGCGCAATAGTGTTTCCTAAGTGCCTAAATAGTCTTCCGATGTCTAACAAAAACATATTTTATCTAACTTAGATTATCCCTGCATCTGTTGTAAGGTGGCCATTGCCATATTGAACTGTTTACGTGTGCACATGTAGGGGTGCAGTTCTGACTAGATCATGAATCACTGGAAGGGCAGGGGATCAAGTCCTGATCTGAGGCCAGTTTTACAGCGAGGGCTTTCAGCACTAAATCAAGTGCTGTAAATACTCTTTAATGCACCATAAACTTCACAATGTCAAACCAAGAAAACATGTTTTACTATAACATGCTGTCTTACTTTGGCAACATAGCAAACATAGCCGTGTTGAAATTGTCAGCTTGTTCATTAAATTGTACACTTTCCTTTTCTCATTTCCCAGAGGAAATTTATGCAAAAAATATGCTAATTCTAATGCTTGAATGCTAATGCTAGCAGCTAAACAATGGGATTCTCATCCTTGTTGAAAATGCACAATGTTTTCACCAGAACGTCAACTGTTAAATGGGTCAACTGCACCTTAGCTGAAGCTGGAGGCTCTGAGGGACTATTATTATTTGTGAGTATTATTTAATTGTGAGGTTTGTGGCAATGAAGTAGCATTCAAAAGGTACTATTTACTGAGCACAATAAAATGAAAGTAAATGACTAAATGTTGCATACACAACCAATGGTTTTCTGACCCCAATGAGCAATTCTCTTTAAAATAAAAGAAATAAAACCACATCTTTCTTTCACTGGAATAGTCACAGAGTATGTATTGCTTGAGAAATCAGCTGTATAAGCTCGGCTCAGAGGGTTCCTCTAAAGAAACTAAACAACTCAGGAGGGGAACTAGGATTAATGAAATAACCTATACAATTACTTTAATACAAAATTTAAAAACATATTTATTTTGCATTATATTCTTTATTTCTTCATACAGATAGTGTTTGACGTTCAGAAAAATAATCTTAAAAACAGAAAGGAAATAAGAGTAAAAACATAGGTAAAAAACATAAATACATTAAATAAAACTAAATATATATTTTTGTGCAGACCTCTTTAGATGAAAACATAAAAAATTTCAAGGAAGGGGAAAATAAAGGGTAGTAAAAATCTTATACACTTGTATAAATGTATACAAAGAGAGGGCTAAAAGAAAAAAAACAGGTGGATTTCTTCAGCTACCTTGAAATTGATGGAGGATTGGACTTTGAAACAGAATAGAAAGAGTAACGGAAAACCCAGGGCAAACCAAAGTGTAAGACAATTAGAATGATATCTACCATATAATGCAGTTTGTTTACCATAGCGTGTCCAATGCCTGCGTGCTTTAGGAGAAAACAGGGGGGAGGAGAAAGAAAAAATAATGATGAACCTTAAAAAAACTCAGGAAAACATATCTTAACCCCCAAAAAAGTGGGATAGAATTGCCTGTAGCAAAAGCAGCATCTCAGTTCATAGGCAATCTGAGGCTAAGAAAAAGATAAAAGAAAAAATATAGAAAAATACAATCTAGAAGCTTTGTTTCTCCTATTTTTATTTTTTTTCGCTTTAAAACATCCAAATAAAGAAATAAAGAAAGCAACTGTAAGTGCCTAGTTGTTTTAAAGGGTCTTCAACATAAAATCATCAAAAAAAAAGAAAAAAAACAAAGGAAAAGGATAGGATACAGTACATTTGTTAGTATGTAAGTCGCAATTTAAGTAGAAAAAAACAACAGATGGTACACATTCCGTGAATGACACAGTGTTAGTTGTTGAAATCATAAAAGGTAAAGAAAAATTAAATTCACTAACGAAAAGAATCAAACTGGAAAAAATCTGAAGCTTGTTAGTAAGAGAGACAAAAGTTAGCAAATCAAGCTCCACAGGGGGAAGATAGGGCTTCGGGTATTTTTAAAGGGGATGTTTATGTGGAATTGGGAAGGAAATGAGGGAAAAGTACATCAATATTAGTATCCACGGCGACAAACTGATGTGGCCAGCAGGGCTATCCATTAATAGGGTCTAGGTGATTTTTGAGAATTGTTCTTTTTTGTGGGCACAGCCAATTATTTTAGATGACTTACAGAGAAGTGTATATAACAGATGACAACTGCAATTCATAAAACAAGAAAATAAAGAAATTATTGCTTTGTATAAAGCGGCAGTTATCTCCAGAACTAAGGTTAATTTAAGTGTCGGGTTGGGCTGCCACTGAGTAAATTCAGAGGATTCCTGCAAAGAAGATAAAAACTTCAGGAAGGCAAAATGGTGGAAATGTTTGAGATACCTTTCAGCTGTTGCATTCTGAAACAGAAAGAAATGTTCAGTAGTTATTTGTTACAGACATAACATCACCATCTCTGTGCATTTCATCACTTCTCATCAATGAAACATTTTGCTATCATTAGCTATTTTAACATGACACGTCATGCATAATGCAAAGTAAATACCTAGGTATTAGTGATAAAGTTTGTCTTCAGCAGTGTCTAAGAATTGATTAACGGAATCCTAAATGCAGGCAAATGTTTAAAGAAAATCTGTTTTGTTTTTCCAGAAAATTAGGACTTGTAGTTCTTACAACAAAAGTGTTATAAAAAGACACAATTTAATGCCCAATGAAAACCGAGACCTCAGTTTGACTGAAAAATGAAACATTGTAATGACCGAAACATTGTTGTATCACAACAGAACTCATACAGTTTAAAGAAGCTGGGGCAACTTTGTTTTTGACAATAGGGACTTGGTATCCAAGTGGCTGTATGTGCTATAATTATAAACACATAGCCTAAGACGCTTGCAGCTATTTTAATTATAACTTTTATTCAAATGGAATATTTTAAGGAAGTCTATTACATAAAATCCCAAAGCAGATCTATTTAAATTCATAAATATTAATAAATTGTCACCCTCACACATTAAATTGCAACAAACTAAGAATAACGCCATAGAGGGTGGATACTTTCACAAGGGACAGTACATGAACCATGTGCATCAAATATAGACAAAGCCACTATAGTCTGTTAGAGTTGAAGTTATTGGTCTTTCATCATACCGGATTTTAAGCAATAAAAGTGATTTAAAGGGGATGAATCAGAAGATCTATGGACCAAAAGCAAAGAAAAAGAGCTGCAGTGATGATGATCATGCCTATTTGAAGTGATTCTGCCCTGAATTATGCACAACTTCAAGCATTACCAGAATTTAAATTAACCAGTAAAACTAAAGAGACTTTTTGTTCCTGCTCCTGACCTGAGATTGGTCTGTGTGTTATGTTTATGGGTGTGCTACATGTGTAGGCAGAATATGTTCATGCCATCTGTGTAGGAGATGGATTGAGTGGTGACCATAAACATTCTCCTCCCTGACAGGCTAAAATGGCCAATGTTAAACTTTGTGCACGCCCACTCTTTGATGCTCGGTCAAAGTAAAGAGCTGTCACCCATCACCCACTTTCTCTAATGATGCCTCTTGATCCATT
The DNA here is from genome assembly GCA_036173005.1 of Crenichthys baileyi. Classification (NCBI taxonomy): domain Eukaryota; kingdom Metazoa; phylum Chordata; class Actinopteri; order Cyprinodontiformes; family Goodeidae; genus Crenichthys; species Crenichthys baileyi. The sequence continues at coordinate 379,443 of JAHHUM010001510.1, forward strand.
AATTAGTTGAAAAAAGATTTAGCAGTGGGTGTGAATCTGCATATGAGCACTGCAATTTGCTTCCATGTCTCTTAGCTGCAGAAATAACAGCTTATAAATGAAAGAATGGAAATTATAGAAAACCTAAAAAGTCCAAAACATGAAAAAGATGTATTTTCTCTGACAATCGTATTCATTGAAAAAGGGACAATAGAATGAGTGCAGATAGATGAGTGCAGCAACTTTTAGATTCCTTAAAAGCCTGTTTTGTTTGGATTTTGAAATTACCTCTCTGAACAATCACTGCTTTGACAAAATGCATCAGTACATTTTAAGAAAACAAGAACAAAGATTTCTGAAGTTACAAAAAGCCACTTACTTTCCAGGACAGTCAGCCTGAAATTCTGTCTGCAGTTTAAAAAATAAGAAACAGGAGAACTAAAATAAAAACACTGCATGTCTGGAGCTGATGTTTAAAAGAACACAAGTAGTAGATAAGGGGCTATCGTGAACATGGTAAGTGTAGGGCTGAGAACCATTATCACTGATGAAAAGTCCTATAGTGTCAAGATTGATCAAACACAGGTAACTTTTGTTTTACTTTTGTTCCCCAACAGCAGAGAGAAACTAGGATCTAGTGGGTTTAAAGAGTTTCTATCATGACTTGGCATGCTTGAAAGCCCAAGAAGATGTGAGGGGATAGAGGGGAAAGTGACATCCTCAACAAGAGGAAACCATGTGTAAATCCCATTTGAAATTTTTTAGGAAGTAACTTGGAAATGTCAGTTTCTACAAGGGTGTAGGTGCTAGATGTATGGTCACAGCATTTTTAGGAACAGGTCTGTGTGGATCAAACTGGTTGATGTCAAACATTTAAAGAACCTGAGCTTAGAAAAGGAGAATTTTGGTCAGAATAAGGGTGACGTTACCACAGGGTCAAGCATAATAATAATGGGATTTTCGCGGTAAGTGCAAAATAATGAGAGCATTTCATTAAGCGAGGAACCTCGTAGACAGAAAGAACTGGATGTGCTAATGTGTGTGTGTGGGTGTGTGTGTACATTGACCATTTTGGTGTGTGTATGTATTGACCACTTTGAGAAAAGATACTTGAATAATATCTATAGTGAATAGCTAAAACTGGCAAGTGATTCCAAGGAGAGTATGAAGTATCCTGCAGCTTCCTCATCTCTCCCTCATAGCCAACATGTTTGGAGCCCCCGCTGTGACCCTTTCTGTAATTGACCCATGTGGGAAAATGAAGGCTGGGTATGCTGATGCTACTGATGGCGGATAAAGCTCCCCCATGCAGTAAATAACCACAGGCCAAGAAAAACAACTTTGTGTTGCATCTGTCTGAAATGGCCCCCTGGGATGAAAAATCTTCATATGTTTGTAGTGAAGGATGCTGCCAGAAGAGAGAGGAAAGGAGCTAATTATTATACCACAAACACTGCAGCTATCTCTGTAGGTGTGTGAGGCACCACTGTGGCTCTGCCAGCATCTACAGAAACCCTGCAGGATGCCACACAGACTCAAATAAGATGGAAAACGATGTCTTGTTGAGTTGCTGATCTTATTCACACCCATCTCAGTGGCCTTTACTGAACTGTGACCACAAGCGAATAAGCAGAATAAATATTTAATGACAGAGCTGTGAAGATGATCAATGGATAGCATAGTGGAGCCAGGATTCCCGGGCTGAATAGATTTATCATTGTAACTGGGAAAGTTTGGAGACTGATGACCATTCTCTTGCATATCTTGTCACTTTGAGGCTTTAAAAATAAGAAATGGAAGCTATCTTCTGTTGTTGTGCAGTAGGAGAGGAGGGAGATAAATGTTATTCATCATCAGGTGAAAACCTAACAGTCTGAACGTATGGTTAGTAAGACATAACATTTCTGTGACAGCATGAATGTGAGTGTCTGTATCATAAACACATGCATGGTGATGTATTTATGCTTTTGAAGAAAATGCAGCTCTGTTTGGTAACACATCTGAGTGACCCTGCCTGACAATGCAATCATTTTCTTTGAATCAGAAAGGCTTTTTTAGCTACATTTGTTTCTGTGTACATTCCCCCACTTTAGCATTCAGGCTTGTCTGCCTCTCTGCGAGTCTGGGTTTAGTTAATGGAAGCAGGCAGACAGGCTTCAGGTGCAAATATAAATGTCACTGCAATTACAGTGGACAGAAGTCAGCAAACAAACAGTATAAGGGTGTGAGTTGTTAAAGTGTGTACATGAATTCTGCAGCAGAACATTTTGCCTGCCGCAGTCTACTTGTCTGTTTCCCATCCTACTCTGCAGTTTCTTTTTTTTCATAATTTCTCTTAATTGTTTAATTTTCTAACAAAAACTAAAGCCACAATTGTATGTCTTCTCCTGACTACAGATAATTAACGTGTCACATTAAGCTATGATATTTTCAGGAAATCTAAAAAAAAACCTTCTGAGGATGTTTGGCAATTTCCTCATTGTGCAGTTATTGTAATGAAAAATAAGATTGCACTATACAGTCCCATGCAGGAATTAATACCCTTGAATCTTTCCACATTTGGTCATGTTACAACTATTATATGGGTTTTATATGACAGCTTAACAAAAAGTAAAGCATAATTGTGAAGTGGGGTGTAAATGATTTATAGTTTATTATTATTATTTTTTTATGAATACAAATCTGAAAAATTTGATTTTTGCATGTGAATTTTGTATTCAGCTCCCTTCACTCTAAAACTCCTAAATAAAATCTTGTGCAACCAAATGTTTGCAGACTTGATTTCATTAGTAAAGAGGGCCGACAGCGTATCAGGGCCATTGTAGATGAAAGGAAAAAAAACTATGTGGCCACAAAAGAATACATTTCAGTCAAAAAACAAACAAAAAAACTGGATATTATCTGATGTCAAAAAGTTGTAAAGTTGCAGGACACAAATTATAATTTCCCATGAAAGAAATTAAGATATTTTCTGACATTGTAAAGTCAGATGTTTGTAAGAAAAACACTTTTGCAGAAAAACTCATACGTTTTCTGAGATAAGAAAGTCTGAAATTTCTGATAAAAACGCCAAAAGTCTCCTATGGTTCAAGTGGTAAATTTACAGTGATACTCATGTTGAAATTGTCCTGTATCAAAACGACATCTCCCAGGTCCAAATGTCTGACTTTACAATGTCAGAGAATATCCTTGTTATAACATGCCTTCAATCATCGAAAACTATCATTTTTTTCCTGCAAATTTACAACCTTTTGTCATCAGAGACTATCCGAGTTTTTCTAGCAACTATGTGAAATTAATCTCCAAATTTCTGAGTTTTTTGGGCCCAGAACACAGCAGACAGGTCAGACATAGAATTTTGCAGATGTTTAAACCAGGGTTTGATTATAAAACAAGTGTTGAATAGATCACTGCTCAGCCTAAACTGACAGGCCAGGCAAGGAGAGCATTAATCAGCAAAGCTGCCAAGAGCCCCACGGTAACTGTGGGTGAGCTGCAAATATCCATAGCTCATGTGTGACAATCCGCTGAAAGGATAATTATTAGTCTTACACTTAACAAATCTGGCCTTTATGGAAGAGTGGCTAAAAGAAAACCACAGTTAAAATAAAGACATATGAAATCCAGTTAAAAGTCACTACAAGCCATGCATGTTGAAGAAGTTGCTCTCATCAGATGAGATGAAAATGTACATTTTTGACCTACGTGCAAAATGCTGTTTAGCAGAAAACAAATTTTGCACATCAACCTTAAAAGACCATCCACGTTGTGAAACAAGATGATACTGTGGGCCATCATGCTGTGGTTCAGCTTTTTCTCCAGCAGGGGCAGGAAAGCTGGTCAGAAATGATTGAGCTAAATACAGAATTATACTGGTAAGGGAGACTTGGGCCTGGGGAGAAGGTTAATTTTCCAGTAGGGTGACTTGAAACATACAACCAGGGCTACAGTAGAGGGCTTTAGATGAAGACATTTTCAAGTCTTGATATGGCTTAGTTCAAGTCCAGGCCTACATTCAGTTGATAAACTGTGGTGTCTCGCTATCCCATTTGACTGTGCTGGAGCTATTTTGTAAAGAATGGGTATGTGTTTCATTTTGTAGATGTGGAAAAAGAGGTAGAGACATAACCTAATAGAGTCACAGCTATAATCTTTGGGAAAGGTCGTTCTATAAAGTATTGAGTGAGCGGGCTGAATACAAGTGCACTCCACTCTTTTCAGATTTGTTTGTAAACATTATTGAAAACCTTCTAATTTACAATTACTTTGTGCTGCTCTAACACATTAAACCATTTGTGGCTGTAAAATAACAAAATGTGAAAGTTCTATTGGTATGAATACTTCAGCAAGGCAATGCCTATAAGTAATTATAGTGCATATTATTTTCAGTTATATACTGCTCTCTTAGCCAGGTTCACCTCTACTTTAACTTTATACTGATGGCTCACCTATACAAAGTGACTGCTGTTATTTCGCAATATCTAGCTTACTCAAAAAATGTAAGATTTACTTCATGACTAATTTTTTGTTCTAACTTAACTGTTTTATGCAAAGTTGTATTCTTTCCTGTGGGTGAGCCCATAGCAGCTGAACATGAATATGCATATTTAAGAGCAAGCCCCTGCAGCTGCTCACTGTTGTTTAGATTTTGTATGATCAGCTGGAAACACTTTACTGAAAAGTTGTAACAACAGAGCAAACCCCCAGACTTAAAACTATATCAGACAGAACAAAAGACAGTCCTTTCTCTCTCTGGTTTTAAAAGGACTACGAATGGTTATTTAGATGGAGAGTCAGATTCATAATTCAGGATCATTTGATTAAACATTGATTCAATAGTTTGGAGACTTTGAAGGACTCAGTTTATAAGGAACCACACTATAATCATTAAACTCGAATTCCCTTAATTTTTAACAGTTACTCCGTATATGTTATTTAGAGGTGAACGATCAGGGCTTTCAGGGTATTTAGAGCCACAGAAGGCCCAGAGGCACTCCTTGAATAAAAAACAGTAAAATAATCATTGGAATTAAAAAGGGTTTTATTTGTTTCATGAGTAAATAGTCTTAAAATTGAGCTTGACCATTGTGTCATTTCAGATATACACTATATTGGCAAAAGTATTTGCTCATCTGCATTAAAACATGAATTTGACTATAAATTCCTAATCCATTGGGTTAAATAGGATGTCGGACCACCCTCTCCATAACAGCTTCAGCTCTTCTAGGAAGATGTTCCAAAAGGTTGAGGATTGTGTTTATTGGATTTTTTAATCAGTCTTCCAGGAGAGATTTCTGCACTATTGCACAGTCATGTTAAAATATGTAAGGGCCATCTGCAAACTGTTCCCATAAAACTGGGAGCTTAAATTTGTATAAAATGTCTTGGAATGCTACAGCATTAAGAGTTCATTTTACTGGAAGTTAGGGGCCTAGACCAACTCCCGAGAAACAGACCCCATCTTCTCTGCAACAAACTTTCCAACTGACACAACTCAGTCATAAGCGTGCCATCCTTAACCACTGGATTCCCAAACAAAGAGACGTGATTCATCAAGAAACAGAAAACGTGCCTCCACTGCTTTACATGAAGTAGTTATGCCTTACACCACAGCATCTGACCTTAAGCATTGCACTTGGTGATATGAGGCTTAAATGAAGCTATTTGGCTATTGAAATCCATTCCATGAAGCTTTCTGACTGTTCTTGAGTTAATCTGAAGGCCACAGGGAATATGAAAGTCTGTTTCTGTTGAATCTTCAGAAAGTTGCCAGCCTCTACACAATATAAACCTCAACATCGGCTGACTCTGTTCTGTAATTTCGTGGCTCAGTTGATGTTGTTCCCAATCACTAAGAATACCATCAGTAAACTGTGGAATATTTCGTAGTGAGGAAATTTCACAACAATCTTATTGCACGGGTGGCATCCTATGACGGTACAATGCTGGAACTATCTGAGCCCCTGAGCACAATCCATTCTTTCAGAGATGCCTGCAGAAGCAGTCTGTGTGCTTGATTTTAGACCCCTGTGCCCAGGGAAGGAATTGGAACACCTGAATTCAGTAAATTGGATAGGTGACTCAATACTCTTGGCAATTTAGTTTATAACTTAATCATTAATCATAAGTTGAATTGGACCCAGTGAAAGTTTTCTAAACCAGTCCAGGCCATTCTCACTGACCCAGTGACAATTTTTAAAAGAGATGCATCAAGCTGGCTCTGTAAATAGCACCAGGTGGATACAAAATACTTACCAATCGGGTCTCTGCTTCTTATTCAATTCAAATAATCATGTTTTTCTTTTTCTAAATGTTTTGTATTTAATGTTTTAATTTTGGCTCCACGGTGGCACAGTTGGTAGCACTATTGCCTTTCAGCAAGAAGGACCCCAGGCCTGGGTTCAACACCAGGCCTGGGGTCTTTCTGCATGGAGTTTGCATGTTCTCAGCGTGCAGGCGTGGGTTCTCTCTGGGTACCCCGGCCTCCTCGCCTGTTTGGTTAAATGGTCTTTCTCAGTTGCCCTTAGGTATAAATGGGTGTGTGCATTGTTGCTTGTCCTGTGTGTTGCCCTGCGATGGACTGGCGACCTGTCCAGGGTGTACCCCGCCTCTCACCTGCAGAGCGCTGGAGATAGACATTAGTTCCCCCGCAACCCAGTAAAGACGAAGCAGGTATAGAAAATGGATAAATGGATGTTTTGATTTTACAATAGCTATCTCAATCTCTTTCTTGTCTTTTAATATAATTCTTTAATTTTCCTTTGGTGTACATACTTTTGTTATGTAAAGTACTTAAAAATCGCCTTGATGATGCCATAAAATGACCTTGCCGTTAAAAGATTGACAAAAATGTTAAACTGTGGAAAAACAACTCAGTCAGACATCTGCACTTGAGTTCCATTAGACAACCACTCAACATCCAGTTCACTCTTTAAATAATAAGCAGAATAGCTACTTGTGTTTTGCAAACAGTGACTAATTTGTTTTTTCTTAACTTGCTTACACCAATTTGTCCAGCGCTAGTCCATAATCTCCATCTCCATCTTCTCCCTGTACCTATCTCACTACCATTTTATCACTTGTTTCCACCTGTTTGCATGTGCTAATGGCACTGAGATGTGTTATCAGATTATAGGTTTGCGAAGCAGGGGTATGAATAAACATTAAAGTGCTGGAGCAGGTTGTGGCAAATGAAGCTGATGAGAAAGTGAATGCCCACGGGGGTGCAGGGAGGAATGCTAATGGGTTGAAAATATGATGCAAATTATCCTTTTCCCATGAAATGCAAAATCTACCTGTTATAAAATCAAACAGCTGGGCCGGTGTTTTATCACAACGGGTTTGTAGTTTGGGCTTGGGATGTCTGCCTGTGATCAGCAGAGAAGAGGACACACAGGAAGAAAAATGAAATCCTAAAAGCACAGCCTCCTACAGTTGTATGACGACTGCACTCCCACATCCTCGCAGCGTGGCTTGAGCACATTAGGAATACTTAAAATGTCATTGGCAGTAAATTGAGAAAGGATTACAGGGGTGTTAGTGCGCCATTATGTTCATCAAACAAATCCCTTACCCATGCTCGTCTTGAATAGCAATTCCATATCATCATAAGAAAGAGTGCTATATGGGTAAGAAGATCTCTCTAAATAATATTCTTACTATGGCTGGTAGAGCTTCAGTCTTTTTCATAAATACATTTTGATCACCTTTTTCTGGACGTCCCAGTTAAACATGGGCTAATCTCCAACCTCTACTTATTTAATATCTATAAGACTAATTTTGAAAGTGAGGCTGTATTAGTAACTACCACTCAGCATTGTCATTTCCCACTTTGTTTCTTGTTGAACTTGCCCCTACAAGGATCAAAAGGTTGGTTCCTGCTTAATTTGTAAATCCTTTTATCAATCATATCACAGCATCTAACTGGAGCATTAGGCTGAATAGAAAGGGTTAACACAGGAGCAGAGCCAGAGAGGATTTACTACCTACAGCATAGCAGACTCTGTTGCTAAGTGACAAATTGCTAGCGAGAATGAAAGCGAGAGATAAAGTGAAAATGAGAAGGAGAGGGAGGGGAAAGATGTGCGGGAGAGGAATTGATTGCCTCTCTCTTACGAATGCTGGCTGCTTCTTGGAGGAGGGTGGTGTGAAAGGCGAGGAAGACCAGGGGTGAACAGACAGAGGGGGGCTGTGGGGGTGGATAATTGTAGCTGATCCTGTCGCACAGAAATGATTGGAAAATGCTCCAAACGATTCAGAGACTGATAGAGAAAGGACATGAAAGAGGAAAGGTGTGTCCAGGCAAACTAGTCTCAATATGGAATTTCTTCTCTGTGAAGTGAAGCAATAACGCAACTCATCAAATTTTCTGCTTGCTTGGCCATGTGATTGATAAATATGGAGGTATGCCAGCAGCGACACTTTTACCATTTGGGTATCTGAAGAAAAAATATTGAAAAGTATACAGAAAATTCCTCATGTCCAAAAGGAATAAAGTCATATTAATGTTCTTTGGTGTTGGTATTTAATGCAAAATGACCGATGACAGGTACACGTGGTCTGCGACAGGAGGATTGTGTCACATCCGTGAGGAGGAGGAGTACTTCCGAGAAGTCAGCTTTTCCATTGGGACTGGCTCACATATAAAATAATCTTTCAACACTTATCACACATTGTGACACATAAAGACAAAACAGAAACATTTGGTTTCCCAAAGATGTCTTTGTTATCTTTTATGAATAAGCGTAGTTTTTCTAAGGTATCTCATGTGGACTCAAATGTGGCGTACTATGCATAAACTGTTTTTTTAATGATTTTTTTTCTCAGGGTGTACTTGAACCGGCCCACGAATCAAATTGTATAATTAAATAATTAGCTAAATAAAATAATTAAGTAAACTGGTACTGCTACTGTAAAGTTTATTAGTGTTTACTGTCCCTGTAATTAGGAAGTTTAAATAATGAAATTCTCAAAGCAATACAACTTGATGAAAGTTTAATGCCTCAGCAGCCAAGCTGTGTCAGTCTCTAGTTTTGAATACAAAACTAAAAACTTTAACTGGTGACTAGTTTTAAATCAGTTTTTATCTTCTAAATCTTTCCAAGTAATAGTCAGAGGCAAAGTGTCAGTCTTCAAAGTATTTAGAGAAGGCCCTGATTGTAAAATGTAGAAAGTAAACCCTTACTTCTTTTAATGTGGAGCTGCAGCTCCAAACTCCTGAATGACAAAGCTCCTCAGTCTATCTGCAATGCAGAACACAGCCACCCTACCAATAAAGTTAATTTTTGCTGTTTGTATACAGGATCTCACTTTTTTTCATGAATGGTCAATGCCTCATAACCATAGGTGTGAGTTGGAACATACAGTAGATACATAAAAGCTCTCCGTTTGTTGCATCACCACTGCTGCCTCCAGTATTGCCCCAACGACTTCAGATAAACCCCAGATGTATGAATCAATCTTCCTCAAGGAGATAGAAATGGAAATTGATACGCTTTAATAGGGAGATGAATAAGGCAACTAAAACATATAAAACAATGCATGTGTTGCTTGTGTATAGCATTAATGAGAAATAACAACTTTCTGCCACAGTTTTGTTTCAGTGTAGCCAGATAACCATATTTATGTACAGAGTCTCTGTTCAGAGGTCATCTAAATCGATACTCTCAGCCGATATGTGAGCTTCAGCGACCCTGAAAAGAAACAGGTGAATATGATGCTGCATTATTTATTTGGATGTCTTTTTCAACATGCTCATTCAACAAGGTCCCTTTGAGGTAGACATTGTTAAAACAAATAGTTTTTCAACAGCCGAAGACTGGAGTGGTTGGGTGGTGTGAACTGACTCCTGACCAATATGTCAACGCATGTTGCCCACAGCCGATGAAAATGAGAGGCTGCGACACGACCGGAAGCCGTTTTTTTCCCTCTTTTTCTTAAAAACGTTATCTATGACATTATAAACATAAACGCAAAACAGCTGTGGGCATAATACCAACTACCAGCTAACTAATTACAATCACATAGTAAAAGTAAAGACAGAAAAAGAGAAGTTCAGATATTTAAAACCTAAATACAGTATTTAAGGAATGTTACACAGAAATATAGCCTGTACAAATTCGCAGAATATCTTCTATTGGTATGTTTGTTTCGTCTAACTGTCAAAGATTGATACCTTCAGCTTGCTTTAGTTGGTTTGATAAATCCTTTAGCCTGTGATCCCTCAGCAGTGCATGTTCCTCATTCTTTCAGTTGAGAAACAAAAATTTGCTAAAACCAGTCAGTTAGTGTGAACCCCTGGTCTTTTTAAAAATCTGTGACAACAATGAAAGTTGTGTAGCATCCATAGCTTATGTGCTAGTTATCAGTTCAGATATTTTGGATCTTTGCCAATCACAGGATCGGCCTGTTTGAGAGGAGTCTGCAAAAAAAACATCTATAGCTCGTCTGATAAGATTCACGGCACGCATCGACAACTAAGATGTAGGTGGTGCATGAACTACTGGCATGAATGGTAAGATGTGTTAAAGCTGATTTCAGTAACAATTACAGACTTTCTTAAGGCGACAAGTATCTCTGTAGGTTTGAGGCTATAGGCTTCTGGAGGACATACTCACCACTTTTTCCCACTGCTATATTCTCCTGCTGTTGTTCATAAATCCATTAACCTTATTGGTAAGTAACCTTATTTTCTCTCTGTTTGTTTATTTTCTTGGAATAGAAGCCATATTTCACCCTGTGATTCTGTGTTTAACTGTGTCACCTTACAAGAAGGTGCATTTAGTTGAGGAATTGAAGCCAAAAACTCAATGTTCTCTCTCTATAGGTAATACACAATGTTCTGTCTTACTATGTCCTTGTGTCTTTCCTGGACTAAGTCATTGAAGGAGCTTCTGCATCAGCTATGTGTGCTCTCCTTATCTCCCATCCCATATAGTAGTAAGCGCTACTAGCTTAGTGTTTAGCTGTGTTTCTCCCCTAAATGAAGCCACTTAATGGAGCTCCTGCTGGCCTTAATTCTGGGGGAAATAACGTAGCACAACAAGATTAATTGGAATGTATGTACCTGACTTTTGTGAAGTGCGTTGAGACGACATCTGTTGTGAATTGGCGCTATATAAATAAACTGAATTGAATTGAATTGAACAATCAACTCCATTTTTTGCAGCTATTTCGCTCCTGTTAATGGATTCACAAAGCAGGTTGCACTCAATATATGCTGGAGCATTTTCATCCATCCGGTCCAGCAGATGGGAGCAGTTTGCATCTATTTTGGATCAGGTTATTTAGGTTATTCTCTCTTCAGCCACAAACAGAGAGGATACAGAAGTGACCAAAGACATAGGAAATAACTGATTTTAATTGTATTCATATCTTAACAAAGCCTCTCTGGGTTCCTGGACAATTTATTTTGTTTTTTTTTATTTTTATGCTGCATTACTCTGGCTGTGTTGATGCAGTAGGCATACACTATGGCCAGGTTTTGTGTTTCTAGGTGAATTTTAAATCTTCATGTTCTTTTAAGTCTCCAAGTCTTTCAATACCTTTTTAACTAAATATAGCAACCTGTTAACCTTATTTTTTATGCTATTGCCTCCTACTCAAAGTGGATTATGTAAATACACGACTACTGCAGTTTGGATTCTATCATAATTAGGCTTTTATTCTCTAGCGTTATAATACCTTAAAATGCCATGGTTTATATTTTTCCACAACGTGAAGATATATGCTGGTGTAGAATGTTAGGCATCCATTACATGACAATCCTAAGAGCTTAAGTGGGAGGCAACTGGATTTCTCTCATTTCTTGAAGAGGTTTCACCTTTCATCTTAAGGGCTTCTTCAGTTCTGAACATGGTTGGAAGCAGCAAGCTTATAAGATGTAGTCAGAACAATGACACAGCATCTTTACAAGTTATTTGGCTTTTGTTCTGAAGCATTTTGCACCAAAATAAGTTCATTTCTGGGACACATCTCCTTCCTGAATAGTATGATGGCTGGATAGCGCCATGTGGATATAGTACAGTCAGGCATCTGGACATTTTACCCACATTTGTGGCAGTCCATAACTCTCTTTCTGATAAATTGGCTTTCTTTGGAATTTTCCATGTCACACAAGAAAGCAAAATGGTTGAAGTGCCTTAAAATCTATCCCTAGACATGCCTCCAATGAACTAAGATTTTGTGAATAAACCTGAAGCTTACATCTGTAATGGTACAAAGCCATGAGACAGGCATCGTAAGTTTAGCCTAGGTGCACTTCTTACTTTAAAAAACAAACAACAAAATAAATGCAAATTATGGTAATCGGCTCATTTTAGCCACCCATGAGGCGGTGTTGTAAAGTTTGCATTATTTAGAATATAAAATTATATTCAATAAATTAGAATATGGGTTCCGATGAGGCTCATTTGTCAGGCTAAAAGCACCTTTCTAAAAGACCAACCTTTAAGCAGGTATGCAACATAAATTTATTAAGCCCACATTTCTGCATTAAAAAAAAAGTTGTTTTCATTGGTCTGATGTAATATTCTAATCTTAAATGTCTCGTTTTCATTAGCTGTAAGTGAAACATAACTATAATTGAGAGAAATACAGATTTTAAAACATCAGTTTGTGTTTAAATAGTCTATATAATGTGTTTTACTTAGTGAATTGAGTTAGTGAAATAAATTACCTTTTCAATGATAATCAAATTTATTGAATATGACTGTATATGAAAGCATTTGTTTCAGTCAATCCAGTCAATCATATGGCCTGAAGCAGAAACTATAGAGGACGTGACCAGAAACAAGAGGCCAGCTGATGCAGTTGATGAGAGAATAAAAGAAAGAAAAGGGCAATGGTAATTCAGAAAGGGAATGTAAGATATTGAGATCAAGGGTCTATTCCTCTCTGTGAATAAGCTACTGACCCAGATCTGTGACACAATAGTTGTTGAGTCGTCAGGTTGTAAAGTCACGTTAGGGATTTCAAAGAAAGCATGCCTCTGTTCTGTGTAGCACAAAATCAAACTGCTGTCTCTTTTCCTGTTCTGCCCTGATCCTCCCACTGCTCTGATACTCTAAGTCTCTTCGCAGCACTACGTTTCATTTCCCACTCTGTTGTGCAGACTGTTCCCTCCTCCTCCTCCAAATGAAAGTAAAAACACAGAAGTTCACATTTTATTCTTCATGCTGGTATAAGATTTGGGTTAGCACTGACTGCGGGCGACGTCTTGTGGGGCTCAAAAGCCTGCCGACAACACAAACGCCGACAATCAAGCCACTGATCATCAAGTTAGACTGTTGGCAAAAGAGAGTAAATCATTTAGACTGTTCTTTCTGACTGAATAGAAGACCAGAAATGCACTTTCTAATAATCCCAACACATCTTACGTAGAATGTGATCAAACTAGTGATGCTAAAGTAATACAACTATCAAAGCAGGAACATGATTGCACAACATTTTTTATCTGATTCTTCACTTCTTTTATTCTGCAGTGCAAAAACCATTTTATTTTAATATTATTCTTTATTTATTGAGATATTTATTGCAAAATTGTAGTAGTTTCTTTAACAGTTTTTGTACAGATATCATGCCGAAGTCCTTAACTGGTATGTCAGGACATGGAAAAGAACTGTAATGCAGATTTGGTTGGAAATATTTCTTGAAATTTAAACATTTGTCTTTGATCAAAATATGTTGTTCATCTATTGCTAGCGTCCCCGTCTCAGACATCTATTTTTCTGTCAAATGGTCTGCCTCACAGCTGAGTAAGTGAACCTTTCTGAGGGATTTGAGATCTATCTCACACAGCAGAATTTAATTAATAAATGTAGAAGGTAAATCAGTTTGTACAAATAGAGGTGGATATATGATAATTGACAGCAGATGGTAACAAGTAAATTACATCATAAATTAAAGGGTGACGCTCTTGACATAGGTCCTTATGACATGCCAATAGATATTCAGATCAGACCCGCTGACAGCTGTGCCTGGGCCCGGGACAAGATAATCTGAGAAGGGCCCCCACCCCTGGCATTCTGTAACTAGTAGGACATAATTAATATTTACCTTTTCAAGACATGATTGATACTGTATTCTAGCCTCTTCTTTCTCTTTCTTTGGCCCTGCCATCTACTCCATACTTTGGATTTTTTACTATTCTTTTTAAGAACAGTTTTAAGATGAACTCACTGCTGCAGAAAACTTAATGTGATATATATCCCCAAATTAAAGTTAAAGTTAAGTTAAATTGTCACATTTGAATTTAACTGGATATCTATCTAATGAATAAATATTTATTTCAATATATTTATCGATTTATTACTTTTTGCAGTAATTAAAAGTAAAAAAAAATCTAAATTAAACATATGGTAAATAATAAAAAAATATTTTCATCATATCACAGGATCTTACTCACTACTGCAAGAACAATAATGAGGAAAAACATAATTTAAAAAAGAAAGGTTTTATGAAACTTAAATATCAGGCATAGACATATTTTAAAGAAAATATATATATTATTGCCCATAATTTCATAGTTGGAGGGCCAGGTTCTGTCACCCCCTCAACATGGGCCCAGGACACCTTTGAATTCCTTGTGTTATATCAAGGTGTAAGCTATATCAAGGTTTAAAAGTTACAGTTTCCAAAACTGCTCAAATACTTCATCACATCATTCCTATGGTTTAAAGTCCTGATAATGAGCTGCCAGAAGAATTGCTGGTGTGACCAGTATTCTCAGAGGCTACATTTAGCACAACAGAGTAGCTAAGTTCTACCCCTCCCATGTTTGTTGCTGTGCACTGCTGGTCAGCTGGCTAAAGGACGACTACTCCCTATTTTTCATGCACAACAAATAAATTTGCCATTTGAAAACACATTAATTATATGTGTGAAAAACAATGGTAAATAGCCTGAGCTTGTATAGCGCTTCATCCCAGAGACCACAAAGTGCTTTAATACAATCAGTCATTCACCCATTCATCCACACATTCACACACTGACCGTGGTAAGCTACATAGTAGCCACGGCTGCCCCGGGGAGCACTGACAGAAGGGAGGCTGCCATACACAGGCGCCACTGAGCCGTCTGACCACGGTGAAGTGTCTTGCCCAAGGACACAACGACTGAAACAGACAGAGTGGGAGTTCGAACTGCCAACCCACTGGTTACAGGACCAACTCCTACCACTGCTGCCACGGTTGTTCCCACCAGGCGCGTAGTTAGACCTGAGCTTCCGGGCGGAAGTTACAGCTAATCACTGATTCACCCAGCAAGACATGAGGTGGAGGTTCACTCTAATGAGCATCTTCAGGGTCATGCTGAGGAATAGAGAGCAGAGGGACTTTCACCTGAGCTACAGGTGAAGTTAAATGATGTGTCTGTGATAGAAACAGTAGCAACCTTCTCTGTGAGCTTCTAGCGGGATTTGCATCATGATGTGAAAATATCTGGTCCTTTACTTCAGTCAAAATAAAAGCATTTAATCCTAACGTAGCTGAACACATTAAAAGGTCCTTCAGATCATCATATTGCATCTCACTGCAGCAGCCAGTCTTATAGTCTAGTTCTACATGTAGACAGAAAAAGTTTTGCTCAATAAAAATATCTCCTGGTTCCAGTAAGACGTAGTAGAAAGAGCCAAAGTAAGCCTCCCTCTTCTCTTTTATTTCTTCTGTGCTGATTCTAAACAAGCTCTGGGTTTAAAGATGCAGTATAATTAAGAAATAAATCATAGCAATTAATAACAGGTGGACCATTGATTAGTTAACTATTTTATTTTTCTGAATTACACATGAAATATTATATAAACTAAACTAATTAAACGGACACAGTTTTACTGAAGGTGAGACATACATACCATATGTATACAGATATTAATAACTGTAATATTAGTACTGATAAAGTCCAGGATGAGGCTCTATGCTATATTTTAAACACCACAACTTAACACTGTTTCCTCTCAAAGTGTTTAATAGTAAGAACTGCACTAATGTCTCACATGCTCAGTGCAGAACAAAAGACTGTGTTTCATTTATTTTTTTTTGGCAGGACAAATTTCTCCAGAAGTGGAATGAAGGGCTGAAAATATGGTGATAAAGATGAACAGGTTCCTAAAAGAAGGAACAATTTTAATAAAATGTTTCGAAAGCTCTTGGCATAATAAAATAAATGTGTTTTAGGATTTTACCATTTGACTAAGATTTGGGAAAATCAACATTATACCACTTTCCTTTTTTAAAATATAAGAATAAAGACAGTGGAGCCTCAGGAGTGGAACATTTTGATGAGAATTTAACGTTTAAAAAAGGTAATTTATGTAGATGACAAAAGAAGCACATTTATCTGGCCCATAGTAAACATCTCTAAGTTTAAGAAAAAGATTAAGATTAAGTTCTTTATCATTTATCAGTCATTATTTGCTTCAGCAAAATGGTTTTTCTTCAGTCCTAAACTCTGTTGGTTTAGGCAGTGTACACATTCCCACAGGCGAGTATGGTCCCAGCACTGAAGTCTACAAGATGTCCGTGATGGCAAATCATGCCAGTGAGAGATGAGGGAGAGGGGAGACAAAGAATCTGTGGCTCGCTGTTAAGCTAACTGATGCGCACAGTGAACTGTACAGGATGGGTGGGACTCTGCCTGTACTGTGGACAGAGACTTGCACTGATAAAAGGTCAAGAGATAGTGTTCTGGCCTGCCAATCAAAATATACCACAAGGATAAGACTAACCCTTAAGACCACTGAAAAACACACTTGCAGTTCTGCAACTGTCCACCAAGAGGAGCTCTGAGCCTGTAATCATCTGCGCCAGCCCCCTCTTTCCCCTTTCTTTCTTGTATTTTGGCAGAGAGTCCGTATCACCTCACCTAAATCTGTCTTTTCATTTTATCCTGCACAAAGCTGACAAATGCATAGGTTTTATAGAAAATCAGAGTAAATATAAACATACACCAGAAAATAAAAGAGGACCGCTTAGAGGCTTTACTTTTTTTGGAAGGTGCTGATACCAAGACAGATATTCATGATGTTGCAAGACATTAGAGACCACTATAACCTTGGGTGAACTTCAACACTACCTGCAAACCACTGTTTCAGATGGTAGAATCTGGGAGACACAAATTAGCAGTAAGTTTGTCTGTGTTAGTCTCGGATTTAATAACTAGATGATGGTGTGGAAATGTTTGGGATGCTTATTTGCATGTAGCCTATTTATATTTTTAAGGAGTCAATATGTAAACACAAACTGTAAAGCAGCCTGTGCAGATAAAAAAAGCAAAAAACAAAACATGAAATCCAGATATCTCAGTCATATCAAATAGGAGATCTGCCTCTGTGAGCCTGCCCGACTACCTCAGAAACACATACAGGAAGTAATGAGTAGAATATGGTTTGGTCTCTAAACTTCACATCCATAAAAATTCTGGTATCAAGTACAAGCAGATTTTTTTTTTCAGAATTAAGTCATAGAAGTGATTATTAGTGAAATACACAATAATAATCATTTATTACACAAACTATACAGTTGCTTACACAGCCAAAGGTTTACTTTCAGCACTGTTTTGTTATCCCTCCCTCCCTCATGTGTGTTCCAAACAGCTTTATAACTCGCAAGCTCTCATTGATTTGCCTTGCAGTAAATATAAGGTCAGAGGTGGTCAGCGCCATTGATACCCAGCTTCCTGTGTCCCTCTGTGCTGATGGTCTGGTGTAAATCTACAGAGCTCTTAACACCAGGACTGCCGGTTAAATCAATTACAATGATCCACTGGATACTTAAACTGTTGTGTGATTTAACAGAGTTCACCTGAACAACATGATATGGGTGGTTAATTCTGAGTCAAGTCATGGACTAAGCATCCTGATTTGATGTCTGCTGAGCAGCGAGATTTGCGTCTTTTCTTTTTTCAGGTAGATTTTTCTAGTGATTAAAGCAAACACAGGGAAGGAAGAAACATATGTTTAAAATTATTCAGAAGGAGCTTCTCTTCAGGTTTAAAACTTCAAAAATAAATGCTACACGTAAATGATTGGACTGGTGCAGCTGTATTTTCTTTATTCCTCATTAATAACCAGCACAAAATACACCTGAGTCTGTAATACAGACTGTCAGGCAGTGAGAAAGGCACCCAAATAGTGTGTTGTTTTATAGTGTGTGCTTGTGTCTCACATTTGCCTAATGATCATTATGGTGCAGTTGGTGGTAGGTGGATTGTCTCATGCTGTAAATCTTTAAAATCATGTTAGCTTCCCAAACTCATTAAGCCATTCTCACTCTGTGGATCACACACAGCTCCACATTTGACCCCAGCTGTGCATGCATGTGTGTCTTGGATGCGGATTTAGTGTGGGTGTGTGCTCCTTAGTATGTCATGATTCTGTTGTTAAAATTATCTAATTGCCTAATGATATACAATGTCCATCTATATAAGAGGTTGTGAGATTATAAGATAACAGTATTCTTTTTTTATTTTCCTGTGTTGAAGGATTTCTGCTAAAAGTATAGGCTCTTGGATCTTGGATCCATTTTTCTTTAAACTTGCTGATAATGTTTTTCCCCTCCCTGAGACACAAAACGAGCTGATACACCTGCTTTGTGGTAATGCATTTACATTAAGGCTTTTTTGCATTCTGGGCTGCTTAGAATTCCCATTATTAGTACTGACAAGCCATTCATTCCAATTACATTTAAAAAAAAAATGTGCAGAAGTAAACGTGGCAAGTGTAAGTGAAATTGATCGGATTTCACTACAGGTATCTGCAGCTGCCGATTGAGGACTTGTGCAAATGGGGGGTCTAGTATTTACAAAAGCACTTTAAGTTTTGTTGTGCATTTGCAAACAAGCTGCCATGGATAAGTACACAACAATTCACACAGATCACAGAACATTTCATTCGCTTATTCATAAAAGTTTTGAGGTGCATTGGCTTCACTCATAAATTAGGCTGCGCTTCATTTGTGCATCTGGGCATAATATGTGCATAAATAAAGGGCAGAACACTGTTTACCTTTTTTTGTTTGCTTAAATGAATAAACTCTAATTTGATTCTGTATTGATTCAACTGCAGCTCAAACCCTGGTATGTACTTTGATTCTTTGAAATGTTTTTCCTTTGAATGAATTAAATACGATAATAAGATGGATCTTTGGTCATTTGGTCAAAACAGAAAGCCACAGAAGAGATAAGGTGATGAAACAAAGAACGACCTTCTGTTCAGCTTCTACCTAAAAAAGAGAAACTTTAGACATTAAAGAAAAGGAAAGAAAATATGGGAGACAAGAACAGTAAAGCATGGCCTTCTGGTTTTCTCCATGGGACCAAAGATAACCCTGCAGAAACAAAGTAGAACGGTGGTAGACAGAAGCACCGACTTGAACTGTTTACCTGGCGCAGGTTGCGGGTGACGCGCACATCATGCCAGGCGTTGTCGTTGAACTTGCCATTGACTGGCTCGACCAGAGCCTCGAATGCCCCTGAGCCCAGGTTGATGACCAGCCAGACCGCGCCGCTCTTCAGGGAAAGGTTTACATAATCTGCCGACTTCCCAGTGTGTAGCATGAGCCCGTTGCGTTGTAGCGTTCGGAAGGACAGCGTTATTTCATCAGTGCTGCTCTGGATCGGTGTCAGGGAAAGGTCGTAGCAGAAGAACTCATTGCCCTTGAAGGTGGCAACAGACTCTTCCTTACCTTAGGAGAGAACAGAGGGAAGAGAAAAAAAAACATATAAACCAAAACTGTGAGGGGAAAGACAGTCAAACCACTTTCCACCCAGTGTCTATTTTCCTGCTAAAGTATTCATACTTCTGAAAAATTTTCACATTTTTCACGTTCTGAAAACCTAAGTGAATTTTATTTCGATTTGATGTGATAGACCAAAACAAAACAGTGGCCAATCGTGAAGTGAAAAAAAACAAGTCATTTTTAAAATTTATTTTACATATAAATATATAAAAAGTGAATTTAGTGAATAAAGTTCTCCTGTATATAATTTTATCTCAATATGAAAACAGCTGTTATGAGAAGAACAAACAATATCATAAAAACTGCATGGGAGCACATCAAAGAGGTCAGGAAAAAAGATATGGAGACGTGGCATCCCACGTTGTGTTGTTTAATCCATCATCTAAAAATTAATGGAATATGGAACAGTTGCAACCCTACCAATATACCCCCTTCCACCCAAACCGACAGGATCGGGAAGCGGAGCAATACTCAGAGAAGCAGCCAAGGGGCCTATGGTAACTCTGGAGGGGCAGCAGTGATCCAGAGTTGTTAAAGCAGCTATTAGTAATGCACTCCATAGAATTGGCCTTAGTAGCAAGAAGTAGAGATTGTTGACCGAAACCCAGAAGTCCCATTTGCAGTTTGCCACAAGCCACATGGGAAATGGTGCAGTACATTTCCTTGATCAACACACCATCCAAACCATGAAACTTGGTGATGGAAGCCTCATGTTAAGGGGACATTTTGTCCAGCAGATGCAGATGCCCAGCAAAGTTGTATTTTTTTTAAAAAAGTTGGAAACCATTTATCATTTGTCTTCCATATCACAATAATGCACAACTTTGTGTTGGTCTACCACAAAAAAACACTAGAAAGTACACTGAACTTATGTAAAAGTATTTGAATACAGTAGATTCTGAAACCTTTTAAAGAAGGTGCTGACATCTCCGCTGATGCCTGCCAGCCTGTATACAGCACATGGCCTCCTTCCACTGCATTAAGCTTCATTCACACACTACCAGTCAAAACAGACAGTTTGCACAGTGGACATATGTCAAGCATCAGTCTAACAGTCAGGGAGAACTTTGTGTGTGCATCTGTCAAAACCAGGGCACACACCTGCAGCCATCACCAGAGAGAGAAGGCTGTGAGAATGTTCATAACAGGGAAAAATCCAAAAACACAGACACTGGTTCCAATCAGTGTGAGAAAAAGCAGTGCTTGTCTAATTCAGTCTACTAATTCATTTGATTTTTTCCATTTACATTCTGTTTTCATTGTTTTATCAGCTGTTAAATACATGCTAAGAAAGTTTTGGAAAAGTTTATCCTTAAAATATTGTAAGATGATTACTACCAACTTCTATCAAAATTTTGAAATAAAGTCATGGACAAACTTCCGTTAGATAAAGCTAGCACGTACAATTTAGATGTATCTTTGAGCACAGAAAACAAAATACAGATAAAAATGTTCTTTGGGGAAAGGACAGACGCAGAATGTTGCCAGCGACAGCAAAAGCTTCAACCCACTCTCTAGTCAACAAATCCGCCAGCCTACTGCATGAGCAGTAATTCGAAGAGGCATTAGAGTTCCTGTGTTTCTTTGAAGCTGCACACTTTTGATTCCCTGGGGAGGTCAAACAGACAATTCAGCCTCAGGTAATAAAGTTTCGGGCTGAGATAGGAGGGAGACAGACCAAAACAAAACCACCCAAATAGATTCGGATTGGTGGATCACCAAATCTAGTTTATTTTCAGGCTCCATTACAGCAAAATTACTTTAAGAGTCTTGGGTGCAGTACCTTTGGGAATCAGGCTGGGGCAATTTAGGAAGGTGGTCCGTTTTCACATTGAAAGCCAAATCTTATGAGCGAATATCTTTACCGCTGAAGCAATCACAGGTCAAAGGGCAAGTGGGGTGGAGAAGAATAACATAGCCATTCTATACATCCTGGACTGGGATATGACCATAGTGGTTTTCAATATAGGGTGGTCTGTACTAGAAATAGAAAATACCGCACAATTACTACTAGATATAAGTGCTGCACAGAAAGAGCAAGTGTTAAGTGACATGCTAACCGCTGTGCTTTGGGAACATTTAAGTCTGTGACAGAGCTCAAATACAACTGCATAATATGGGTGGATACACTCACAAAGACCAAAACATTTCAGGGATGAAGGAAGAAGGAGGAAGTGAGGGACAAATGGCATCCAGACAGAGACAGCTACTTAAAAGAGCACTTTGGCACGAATCGAAATTTAGAGCAATCTCAACTGAAGTGTGAATTGTCATAAAAAAGGGCATCAAAGGAGAGAGGGAATGAGATGGAGAGAAAAAAAATGACACGCAAAAAGCAAATCCCCTAAGAGCAGCATCTTGGCGGCGCCTCCGTTGCTGATGTAGGAAGAACAAAAGCGTAGCAAATGGACCACAGCAAGCATTTTCAATTATGTACTAAGTTGGCACCCCCCCACCCCTGTAGAGGAGGCTGTTAACGGTAAGCAACAAACAGCTTGTGATTGCTTCCATGAGCTAAGCGAGATTGAACCCCATGCAAGGAAGGGACCCGAGAAGCAAACAAGAAACTTTCTTTTGTTTATGTTTTTTTAATGAACAGAAGGCTGAGAGGGGGAGATAAAGCTACAGAGGACCAGTGAGTGACGGCTGGGGACTGCAGTGGGAGTGTTCATAGTAGCAACAGTCAGTCTAGTTACAATGTCACAACAGCTCTATAAATTAGGGTTACAAAAACTGTCGGACTTTGGAGTCAGATGTTAAAAGTGAAGACTACATTAACAGTGCTGTAATAAAAGTAAAAGTATTTGCCTTCCCCCAATTTTTTTTGTTTTTGCTTTTCTGTCAAATTTAAATGTTTCAGATCACACAATGACCAGTTTTCAAAACTGCATTTAATAAGAGAAAAAAGCTATCCTGTTTTGCATGACAAAACGAATGTGAACTTTTTGAAAGGTGGGCTTTACATTACATCTGGCATTAAATTAAAATTCTTTCACGAAAATAACTCATATAAAAACCTCAAAGGTTTTTCAAATTAAGCCTATTTGTGTCATATTAAGCCAGGGTTTTGTAAAACCAATGTGCGAAAAGAAGCATGGGAGCCAGAAGGTGAGTTAAATATTTAATAATAACCAAACTGAGAACATACAGCATAGAACAGGGCAGGTAGGTAGATGTGGAACAGGAAAACAACAGCGACATGGAGCAGGGAACTAACATGAAGAACCATTGATGAGAACAGAAAACGAGAGAGTAGAAATGTTGAGGGAAGTGGAGAATAGACCAGTGAACTAAGGGAGGTAATCCGAGGGAATCAGGAACAGCTGGTGGAACGGGGAGATAGAAGGTAACTGAGGGAGAGTGACTAATTAACACAGATGAGCGGGGAGGTAACAGAAACATCTAAGTGAACAGAAACAAGTAAACAATGAGACTACCAAAAACAACACAAACAGGGATAGAACAGATCTACAAGAAAATGCTAACAAAACCTCTAACCCAGGAATCCAGGGAAGTAACAAAAACCTGGACAACAGAATGCATCTAATAAACCTGAATGAACTGAAATAAAGGGAGTGAAGAACATGGCAGTGAAGAGAAAATAAACAGAACTCAAACTCTCAACACAGGCAGATTATGACAATTTGGTTATAGAGGAGATTAATCTGAACCACACCACCAAGTCTACCCCCCAATGGCTCAAAAAACAAACAAACAAAAAGGTTTTATAGTGACATAGCCAAAATACACATCTAAATCTAATTGGAATGCTGTGTCATGCTTGATCTCTTGAATTAAAACAATTCTCCAAAGAAAGAGTGGGCCAGAATTAATACACAGTGATAGAAAAGACTCATTTCCAGTTATTGCAAACCCAAGCTTGGTGCCAGTTTTTTGCCACCAACTACTAATCAGGTCTAGGTGGCATTTCTTTTTAAAATCGGACCAACTTTTTTTCCCTTAATGAATAAAATCATGCATTTACTCAAGTTATCTTTGTCAGATATTAAAATTAGTTTGATCTGATACTCTGAAACGTTTACGGTTAAGAAACATGCAGAAAAAAAGACTATGTAAAGGATCAAATACTTTTTCACACCACTGTAACATACACTGTTCTATCTTGCTGAAGTTATTATATTTGCCTTCTGTGTGGTAGATAGAGGTAATCTGCAATCCTCCTTCACACAGCAGTGCACAAAAAAATCCCAGAAGTATTTCAGCCAACACACACAAACTATTTTAAATAATGTCTCATTTATTTTGGTTTCTGAGACCACTTCGGATTCTGTGAATACAAATTCGTCACCATACATCTGCTATTCCTTTTTCCTCTGGTGCACATCGCTCACTCATCGTCCTTCTCCCACGGTGGCACTCCTATGATAACATGCACATACACACTCGGGGTATACATTTTTCACTTAGATCAAATCGCTTTCAGAAAAAAGCCCATGAGCAGACTGTCTAACCAGAGCAAAGATGAGACACAGCACAAACTAAAGTGCTGTCAAGGTCTCAATTAACCTCAAAGGAAGCTCTGTGCACTGTACAGAGATGATTCATTTGAAAGTTAGCCACCAGTTATAGCATCTTTATTATTAATTAAAATCTGAGCTCCGTTTGAGTTTGTTTGACAGGCCTTTAGCACTTGGTATTGTTCAGCAGAAAAGAGATACTGCTTGCTTCAAGCCATGCCAACTAACCAGCTCCAAAGATCAACAAATGTATTGAAGCAGCTTCTGGTTGAGTGATGGAAACATTTCTGCGTTTTGAGTCTGTGCTTCTGTTGGTGTTTTTGCAGCTGAGTGAGAACATGAAAGGAATGATATGGAATGAGAGACAGCACATGAATGTCGTGGTTCTCAACCAGAAAGAGGTAGATTTCTCCCTGCTGGTTGGAAAGGGTCTCTGTCTCAAGTGGAGGATGTTAGGTATCATGGGTTTACATTCACTGAGTGACAGGAGAATGGAGTGAGAGATAAATGATTGAGTTACGGCTTTGTCTACAGCAACGAGGGTATAAATATGGAACTGAATTGCAGCCTTTCTATATAGTAAGCTGACTGTATCTGTGTTTACTATAATCTCTGTATATAAATTGTATCAGTATGTTTCCATTTAATCACATTTGTTATTAATCGTGACTCTAAAAATACACTGAATTCTTCCAAACAACATATATGGGCATGAGATATGGAGCATAACTAGATAGCCAAGATTTAGACACAGCCTAAAATGCTCACAGAAAAGCAGCTAATTCGTTCTATCCAAAGGAGCTCACTGACAGTCTGTTTATGTAATTAGGATAATTTATAAACTCTCTTTGGAGGTCCATCTAAAATGCCCGTCTTACTTGAAGGAGAACCCATAACCTGTTTAGGGCAATGTCCCAGGTATCACTTTGGTATCCCTCAAAGGTGTCACTCAGAATGATCTGGAATTTGTCAGTGAAAAAAAGGTTTTTGGGGTTTCCTGGACCTGTTACTGTCACAGCACTATCTTGGCTGGCTGGCTGGCTGGCTGGCTGGCTGGCTGGCTGACTGGCTGACTGGCTGGCTGGCTGGATGGCTGGATGGATGGATGGATGGATGGATGGATGGATGGATGGATGGATGGATGGATGGATGGATGGATGGATGGATGGATGGATGGATGGATTTGAAGACCAAAAGATAAAAATGCCATCTAGGCTAATGGCCTTTATAGTTTAGTGAAGGCATTCAGGAGCAGATGCCACCTTCAGCACCATTAGAAACTACCTGTTAGCCAGTTGTGTTATCCTCACAATGCTTAGAAATCATTTGCATGTTGTTTGTCACTTTGCCATGACTTTTATTTTATTTTTTTTTTTTTTTGCTACTGGGGACCCAAAGGGTTGCCACACAAACAGGGACCAAAATTATTGCTTGGACAAACTTCACCAGACAATGTCACAAAGTCCTGGTAGCACCTAAAAAGCAATGCAGAAGACAGTCTTTGCTTTGACAATATGTAGTGTGCTATTGTATCAAGACCTCTTTACATCCCTAATTCAAAGTAAAACTAGCAATGATTAGAATTGCTAAATCTAGTTTCCAATTCTTTTTGCTCCATTTCTTTTTAAATTAAGTTTAAAGACAATTCAAATTTCCTAAGAATGACGTGTTGTGTTTTTGCCTGGAATTTTACACATGCCAATCATTTGCACATGTAACCGCTGCATCAGTCCAATATAAAATCAATTATTTTAGAGTAGTACAGATCCATCTTACAGTGAAACTCACATATCCACCATTGTTCTCCAGTCAGCCTCTCAGACAAAATAGACGTTACTAAAGTTGACCTTTGCCACATCTGTCACAAGGGTGCCACCAACAATAAGCCCAAGACTACACTAAAGACATTGTGTCAAGCTGCTTGTCTCCTGCACTCTGTGTGTGAGAGACACACCACAGTAAAGTTGGAGGGAGACAACGGATTCAGGGAAAGAATGGAATCACCACGCTAGTGGAATCCCTGACTTTGACTTGGAACAGTGCACCAACTCCCAAACGCACAGCACCCATAAAGTATTGACAGCGTTGTTAGAGATTCACCTGCGAGCCAAGAGACAATGGATGTAAGATTGAATAAATGTGCTCCAAAACCTGGCTGCAGTAATGCAAGGGTTTCTGATTTGTTCAGCTAGAAGAACTAGAAACAAGATTTAAAAAAAATAATTATGAGTAGCTCTATTCAGACATGTGTGATGCAACAGTCAACACATAATAACTGTCACACTGAGTTTGGTCTGATTGGATAATGTATGAGGAGTGATACGATGATTTCAGTGCAGAAAAAACAAAGAAAGATCACAAGAAGACAAACTGCCGTTGCATTTGTGGCGAAAGGACCCAAAACCCACATGACCAGAGGCTGGCAAAACTGTTCGCACAACACATTACCTCGGTACCATTGTCAAACACACACCCACCCACACGTGTATGCACAGTCACCCTATATTAGCTTTCAATGACTGCCATCCACCCTGCAGAGAGCATATCTAACAAATAAAAAAAAAAAAACACAATTCTACCTACGGGTATAAATAAAGTAACCTTGAACCTTGAAAGATTCAAGAGCAAGATGAGAGAGAGCAGTAGGAAATGCAAGGGGCATTTGAAAGCTTAGATGGTACTTCATGAATCAAACAGGCCTGCTGGGTCCACAGGCAGCGGCTAGAATACTGGGCTTTCAGCAAAGCTCCTACAAAGGCATGTATTTTTCTTGTATGCTGCTTAAGTATTTCCTTATTTCTAATTATGTTTAAAGTAAAGCCAGCAATGAAGGATAGCAGTAAGGGCTGAGACAATTTGTTCGGGAAAGCTCCATAGTCAGAGTTAGGGTGCAAAGAAACTGCTGAGGTGGGATGATATATCCTCCCCCAGTCTCTGTAGGCACCGCAGTTTGAGTTTAACCCTGTATAGCCTACATTTACTGTCTTTCTTCAACTATTTGCTGACTTTTATAAAACCATCTATAGTATTCTAAGCTTAGGCAAAAGGCAATAGACAACATTGCAGATATTTATAGATATTTGTCTGATAGAATGATGTGTGACAGCACCTCAGGCTCCACCATGAGGTATCACAGCAACACCAAAGGAAATGACAGAAATCTGCAAATTGCAAGCACAACCCTGTAAGTAAAGATGCTATATTTTGCTCAGACCTCAGCTATGTAGCTGTGTTTTTTAAGCACATGTGATAGCATGAAATATGCTGCCGGGAGCTTCTTTTAAGAAGAACATTCACAGGTTCAAACACTTGTCAAACATCATATTCCAATACTATATTGCCAAACCATCCTGAACACAAGTTCTCAGTGCTAAACACTCTACATTTATGCATTATAATTTAAAAAGAGAAATGTCTGTGCTATGAATCAGACCCTGCTGATGTCAAAAGTGCATCTTTTGATGTAAGAAAGTACATAGTTAAGCAAGTTGTAATTACAGAAATTACATATTTTAATGAATCTGTTCACATAGCAAATTTTCTGCTGTAGATGCTCCACTTTCCAGTGTTAAGGATGTTATGTGACTGCTTAGCTGTATTGACTGAAACCTGGGAACAAACATCTAGCCACAAATCTTCACTCCTTTCTCTATAAAGAGATTGATTACTACATGGATTGATCAATAAATATATTATCTTAGTCGCATTATTTCTTTACATCTGAAGAATGCTATTAGAAGGCAGAGGCAACAATTCTAGATGGCCTGTGATGTAAATAAGAATGTTATCATACATATTTAATTCTTTATATAAAAGCTTAAGGGAAGGGAATTAAGTTAAACCATGTGTCTACGATTGGCAGGAGACAGTTCAGACAGATAAAAAGGTGCAGGACTTAGAAATTAGAGTTTCTCTTTTAGGTAGAACGCACTAGTCCAAAGCAGTATAATTCTAAAATCTTTTCAAAATAAAGTAGTCTTTAAGGAATACCAAAAATGTTTCTAGATAGGTAATAGATTACAAGGGAGTTAACATAAGCATGAATTTTCAGAGCCCCTGGCATGAATAGAATTTTTGAGGGATCTCTTTACTCCTTCACCATTTTGCTAAAGGCCACATTCATGGGGCATGTGGTTTTATTCAGTCCTTTAGGTCATTACCTTGATTATCAATAGCTGAAGATGGTCAAATAAAAAACCCAATAACTAATAATTTTTTTTTTTTTTTTTTTACAGACAGATACAATAAAGATAAATTTGCATGCTACATGTTGGTAAGCTAAAGGCTTCTGAAATCCCAGGTGTTAAAGAAATTTCTTTTTTTCAGAAGATGTCTGTGATATATAAAAGGGAAGAAATCACCAACCATGCTTGGAAGATAATGTTGTACTGCAGTGGGTACCACTGAAACCTACATTTGGCCAAAACTATTGTTAAATAGCCTGAGATTTGTTTTCTGAGAGGAAATGAGACAGCCATCTGAGTCTCAGGTTTGTTAAAAAAATATCAGTTTGTATTTATGTTATTTTACAAAACTTCATGTCGCAAACCCTTCTTAATAACTGAAAGGAAAATCTTTTTTTCAACCTGAAATAGTAAATGTGCTTTTTTACGTTGGTTTTATCCTTGTCTGCAGTTTTGCTTTTGCAGTTATTTTAGTGTACCACTGCTGCCACAACGTCTAAGAAAGTCTTTTAAAATATCTTTCTTTACAGTTCCTGTTTTTATGTTTTTGAGAGATGCCAGAGTTTAATTGTAGTTTGTATAATGACCATAAAAGAGTCATTCATTCATTCATTCAATGGTTGGCACTGGTTTCTCCTTGAAAGCAATCTAGTTATGAATAATGAACTGAACTGGTGCTGATTGGAAAGATACTGCATTGCATATGCATTGCATTGCATATGCTGGAGCTAAACCCACTCAAGACTGTGGAGATGGTGGTGGGCTTTCGGAAAACACCACCTCCATACACCCCCCTCACCATCCTCAACAACACCGTGTCGGCTGTGGATCAGTTCAGGTTCTTAGGAACCACCATCTCTGAGGACCTGAGATGGTTCTCACACATAGACACTGTTCGAAAGAAGGCCCAGCAGAGACTGTACTTCCTGAGGCAACTCAAGAAGTACAACCTTCCACAGGAGCTGCTGGTCATCTTCTACACTGCCATCATTCAGTCTGTCCTGTCTTCATCCATCTCAGTGTGGTTTGGTTCATCCACAAAACAGGACAGGTCCAGACTGCAACAATAATCAGGACTGCAGAGAGAATCATCAGGGCTGACCTTCCCTCCATCCAGGACTTATACAGGTCTAGGGTCAGGAAAAGAGCTGCTAAAATCTCTGCAGACCCCACACACCCTGCACATAAACTGTTTAGAGTTCTGCCTTCAGGCCGACGCTACAGAGCGCTGTTCACAAAAACCAGCCGCCACAGAGACAGTTTCTTCCCCCAGGCTGTTTCTCTGTTGAACACTCAATAGAGTACAAAACAACAGCATACAGATGTTGCAAATGCACCTTTTTATTTATATATGTGTATATTGTACATTGTAAATATGTATATTCTGTAGTGCAAAAACAAAAACCAAAGAGCAAAGTGTACCGGAGTCAAATTCCTTGTTTGTATGTACAAACTTGGCAATAAAGCTGATTCTGATTCTGATTCTGATTGTGATATAATTGCTAGTTATATTGTTACTCTACTGTAGCTTATGTCAATAATAAATATCTGACCATCGTTCATCTGGACCACTGTCTTTTATTTAAGGTTTTAGAGGTAACCTGTCCTCATTCTTTTGCCACATGAAATGTTGCTGTTATATAAGAGTTAACAGGAGTTAGAAACTGAGAAGGCCATAATAGTAAAAAAACGGTTTTGTTCAGATCTTTGTCACCAGGGATACAATTCATTTGGTTAACACAAAATTTAGAAACCACAGCAGGAGACTCCATTCCATATATTTCTGTTGTTATTTGTACTTTCTAGCTTTCTTGCTTTCCTATTTTCCCCTTAAACCATTTATTTTTTCCTTCGACTGGAGGGAGTAGGAGTTTTTCAGGTGACTATTAAAACATTGTTTGATATTTGTATTCAAAGGGGAAAATGGAAATGTCAACTAAAATCAAAGTTTAAAGTGCAGGATACTTGGCTAAAAGCTGCAGAAAGTGCACCAGAAACCCTCCTGACATGAAATAAATATGCATTATTAACTTAATAATATCCACATTTTCTGCCTCTGCCAAATGTATTGAATCCCAGTCAACAAAGCAGTGTTGGAATTGCTGGGGACTGCTTTTATGCAACATTTAGTAGGCCATTATATTTCATCTGCATTCAGACTCAGTTTGTCAATAATATATTTGGAAAGCTGGGTGGACTATCGCTGTATGTTTAGAACCTACCTTGATTTAGTGACTAAGATGCTAAAATTCAGGAAGATTGTAGAGGACATGGTGATCATGGTAAAGAAAGACAGTACTGTTACAATTGTGGGTTAATCCCAATTTATATCGTCATTGCAATATTAAGACACATCATAATACAATGCTTGCCTAATACCATCCACCTCTAAAATGTATATTTTAAGTTAGCAAGTGCCATTTATAGCATACAACAGGCTTTAGCTGTATGGTTAGCCAATCATGATGTTCTTACATTGGCTTAAAAATGATTTAAAGGTCGTGGAGGCTTCTTCAATGCTTTTGTAACAGGTGGCTGTCAGAGAGCCCAATGAAAAGTATCTATTTACGCTGTCAACACAACAGGGTATCTCAAGAACTTTTTTTTTTCTGCAGAATGAGTTATAACAACATGACACAGAACATCGTCTCAAATCTGTTGCTCATAGTAAAACCTACAGTTCTTACTTCACCAGACAAAGTCACTTGCTAACAGCAAGACACAAGATCTTTTTACACCTCTAGAAAATTCTGATTTGTCTGGCTACAGTCCATGTTTCACAGTATGCTTCAGAGTTCACAGAGGGTGATTCTCTGGAAAGTGTAAACATTTTTCAAAGACAGTATATTTTAAAGAAGCCGATGAGTTAAATTGTTTTGCACTGTAGGGATCAATGTCTAAAAATGTTATATCTAATTAATCAAATCCTTTAGTCAAGTGTTTGTGGTAAAATTTCACATCTGACATTTTTTCATCTCACAAATGGTTTTAAAACAAATCATTGCAATCACCCGTTTACATCACCTATTGCAAATAGAAGAATCTCTTCATATACTTGGTGCACTACATTCCAAAAGTATGTCAGAAATATTAATACAGCTCAAACATTTGAAAGCAACTTTAAGTTTCTGTTTATAATGCCTTTATTGAAAAAACTGTATATGTTCAACAGGTTTTGAGATGTACTACTGCATGATCAGACGTTGCTTTCATTGATGTGAACCATTTTTACAAATTTCCATTAAGGTGTACATTAATATTACTAGTAAATTGCTAATTCAATGATCATAGAAGGATTTAGTTTTTTCACTGCAAAAGTACAAAAACAAATCTGAGTTTGCATATTATATATTCATTTTCAATAAATTAATACATGTTCCGATGAGGCTTGTTCGGCAGGTTAAAGGTATCTTTTGAAAACAACAACATTTAAGCAGGTATTAAACATACTTTTTATTAAGCCATAAGTTTTGTTTTAATTTTTTAATTTTTTAATGGTGATATATAATTTAAATTTTAAATGTTGTGTTTTCATTAGCTGCAAGTGAAAATCATCATAAATAGCTTTAAAACATCAGTCTCTGGGAAATGAATCTATGCAATGTGTTTTACTTAGTGAGCTCAGTTAATTAAATAAACTAACTTTTCAATATTCTTCCAAATAATTAAATATAAGTGTATATTCCATGCTGCTGTAAAAGTCAGAGGTTAGTTTGAAGAAATTAAAGTCTTCGCAAGAACAACCCAAATACCTGATAATTATATTTTAACTGACTTGTCATATAATAATCACTTTTATATGGTAGCTAAGTAAAGCAGATATTAGATATTAGATCTTGCTTAACAAATTGTTGCCTGTAGTGGGGCAACTGTGGGTATAGTAATTGTCTTGCAATCTGATAGTTGTGGGTTGTAGCTTACTCCGGCCACATGTTGATGTTCCTCTGAACAAGACACTTCATGCCAAGTTACCTATCGATCTGCATATCAGTGTATGAATTTGTGCAAGTTTGTGGGTGGGACTGGGCGAATATAGCTCTAGTTTTATTATGAGTGGTTAGATTGACTAGAAAAGCGACATAAATATTCAGTCTATTTATCATTTAGTGTAGTTCACTATAAAACAGACTGCTAGATGGCAAAAGAGGGGACTTAATCCTCACCTTGAACAAAACTATCAACAAAGAAATTATGTTCAAACATTGCTTGATTTCTATTACTTTTATTAAGTTCAGTTTTTAATACAGTTTCATTATAAATGTAAGTCTATGATTAGCATGATTAACATGTGTTGCTATGAAGTAGATGGTGAAATGTCATTTTCTCAGTCAACATGGAGAAGAACTTAATGTGCAAACCATAAATTAAACTTAACAGTAAAAACAACCAAAACAGGATTTATTTTGGTTAAACATTATGTAGGTTAAAATCATTTGTCAGAAAAAAAGTGAGGCAAAGTCTCGATGCTTGCACTGGTGGAGATGCTATTGCTCCTGCTTGAAGACCTGAAGACTTAAGCCAACTGTAGTTCATTGGATGTATGGAGCATTGAGACAGCTACAAAAACAACCTGAGGAATTTGGAGAGAATTGAAACAGGATAACAGCTAATATGAGAGTGGTATGAACTTGCTCTTCAGGAAGCTATGTCAACGTAGGAAAATTCCAGAAGGGTCTTCATTTCATAAAAGAGAACGTATACTGTATCTCTCCTTTAAAGAAACTGTGGATTAGCTGAAAAACTTTCCAATTAAAAAAGTTATGTTAAATTTCCCACCTCCACAGGTCTATCAGGACCAACTGCTTATCCACATTTCATTCATTTGAATGCCTTCCTTACTTCATTCTTCTTAATGTTTGCTACTTCCTGTTCCACAATAGTCACTTCTTCTGCTTTTTGTTCTCTCTTCTTTTCCTCATTCATCAACTCTTCAAAATACTCCTTCTATTTTTCTATCACACTTGTTGCACCTGTCAGTATATTTCCATCTCGATCAATCACCCTAACCTGCTGCATGATCTTTGCTTGAATTTAGTTCAAAGCTTCCAAAGCAGCATTCTTACGTGTAAAAAAAAAGTTCTATTGCAAAGCAGCTATGGATTAAAACATGTGGCAAAGTCAGCTTTTAAACCTTAAACAGATTTATATAGTCATGCACCTACATACATCTTTCAGTGATTAGACGGATAGCCTGAAGAAGTAAACTCTGATTACATCTACAGGACCAGCCTGCTTTGTTGTCTGTGTTAACTCCACTGCTATGGAGGGAGAACGGAGGTAAAAATATAATTTATTCTGATGCATTTAAATCACTGACAGCACATTATTAGGATATTTGACTAATTTGAAGTAGTAATTTTCAGTTGTAGGTTAAGACTATGGCAGGAATGGAAATACTGGGGTGTCATATACTAATTAATTATTACTAACAATAAAAGGATGACCCTTTGTCAGCATTCATATGTCATTAGGGCCTGTAGGTAACTTGTATCCAGGGCATGCATTCATAATTATTTGTCAATCAAGTACTTTACATATTTGGCATATTCTACTAACCATATTTTGATATTATTTGTGTTGAGAACAAGAATGCACACCTATCTCTCTGCCTTCCTCCCTCTTTGTCTCTCTCACAGGCACTCACACATAGCAAATGTTCAAGCTGCTCCTATGCCGTTTGTGCAAGGACACACTAAATCAACAAATCAACACCTGATCAGCTGTCATTGGAAGGCTGCTTGGCTTCCTCTGCCAGCTAAATGTTTACTTACAACATTTAGCACCTTTTTAGACCCTTTAGCAACATAGTTTTTTCAAGGAAACACCTGGGAAGAAGCAGTTGGCAACCTTGCATTACCCATTCCTGCAGGCATAATTAAGATGCTTGGGCTGATGCATTACCATAATTATGAGAATACAGGAGCTGAAGAGGATGCAATAGGGACAGCATGTCAACTCACAAAGATTAAAATATGGCTGACACAGGACACATAAAGACTTTTTGTTGCTTTTATATATAGCTTTAGATACAGTAGAATTGCTACTTAAAGATACAAGCTTAAGAGGAATCTTATTCCATATGAAAGAAAGCCAAGTTAAAGTTCTAACCTACACAAATTGTTGCTACAAAAACATTTTTCTGTGCAAACATGCCTGGCCATTTATAACACAAATCATTTGGCATTGCTGTACGTGAGCAAAGTGATGATAAATGTAAAGCTGGTCGTCAAACCTTTGAGGTCTTCCTAAAGTTTGCTCATGGACTCTTCTTCGAACTGAGCCTAAATTCTCTCAGAGACTCTATGCACCTAGTTTGATTATGTTTGCACAAATGGCAATCACACAATAGCTTTGTGCTCCATGCTAGTATACATACAAGCATACATACAAGTCATTGTTATAGAATGACTCTCCAGAAGGACTCTGCTCACTGCATCACAAATTAGTTGATGACACAGAAAAGAATGAAAAACAATGTGGGTTGTATTTGGAAGGGTGCCTGGTGATGTTTTATGCTCATTCTTTTAACTGAACAAGAGCCCTTGACAAATTGCCCGAAGCACTATCTACTGGTAAGTCCCTTTCTGAATATTTAAATGAGAATAACAGCAGTTAAGACTGTAGCAGTTCAGTATGCACCATCACATTTATAATGATGGCTCTACATGTTGCTTCCCTTTACTAAACTTGAAAGACAAGAGGCCATATCTTTTTCAACTTCGGTATAAAAAGAGGAAATTTCGTAAAACGCCTGGAATGTAAAATCTACAGGACTTTACACCATTAAATTGATTAACTTCACACATGCACAGGACCTTGTTTTTTTTTACCTGATCGATATTCCACGTGACATTTAAAAGTAATTGTTAAAATTATTAACTTGCAGAGTTTAAAGACTAGACAACAAACAGAACCCAAGAACCTAAATGAGATTTTCTCCACTGATGTATTGGAAAGCCTTTAGCTAAATGCTAACCTTTCCCTTTGGAGGCTTGTCAGTGATAACTGCAGAGACATGAATCAGCCCATATGGCAGGCAGAGAGATAGAAGCATTGAGCGGCGGAGATAACTGCTTCCCAGTATTAGATTATAGAAGAGTAGATAACATTTGGCTTCTCTCTGTTCACAAATTGAGGCCAAAAAAGCTTTGACTTTTATTATTTTTTAGAGGAAGCAGCTCATCAAGATTTAAACTAGGTCAGAAAAAGGTCTCATCAGGAAATATGAATGACATGAAATTGATGATTGCACGTTTCCTGTCGACACCATATTTTGTGTTTTCCTGATAAACTGGGAGTTGTTGGGGGGGGGGTGTCTAAAGCAGAGAGAAGAAATTTCAAGCCTGTTTGAGATTGTGCTTAAAAGCACAAACATGTTTGTCTTTTTAGTTTTGCCGAGTAATTTTAATTTCCAAACGGAAACCAAACCATGCATGTAACAGAAAATTAAGTGTGACAGTGAAATTTAAGTTCACCGTGAAAGTAAGCAGAGCACATTGGTCCCAAACCAAAATATGTAGATAACAAATGTGTGTTTAACTCCATCATTGAAGCCCTTCCAGCCACAAAAAGGCTTGATGTTGTCTGGAGTTATTTTGATGTGTGTCCACAAGAGAAAGGAGCACTTCACATGATGAAGCCAGTCTGTGGGTAAATCACAAACTCCAAAGATTTCCCCAGAGGCAATATGAATGATCTATGAATCTGCAAAAGCTAGTGCCAGAAATCAAAAGTAGGACAAATGCAGAATAATATATTTGTAAGGCTGGTCCATGGTGGACCATCAGACAGCAATGGGGACAAGTTTGCCGAAGCAAAATCACAGAGTTTTGCATTATTGAACTTTGCAGACTGCAGTAATAATGACAAACTTGTAACTGTACATTGTTGAAGGCATGTTCCAAAGTTTGTAACTGCCTATAGCCACCTTTATATGTAAATTTATATGTGAATGTACTTTTGTCACTTTCTCTTGCCTTTTGTATTCACACTTTAGACGCTTCAGACAGTACACAAGCAAAAAGAATTAACATTATTCAGAGTGGGACGATTTCATTCATGATGACTTCAGTTACACTTACTAAGGAAGGTGATAGTGGCAGATATATTTGTAAAATTTAATCAAGTAAATTTTTATCTTACGCGTAGTCTGTTCATTTATCAAAGACTGAACTAGTTTATTACAGAGTTTTACTTGTAAGTCAGAATACATTGAGATATGTTTTTTTTGGTTCTAACCGTTAGCAGTGCAAGCTACATATAATATTTTTTTCTCAAATTTCTGCATTTAAACACAAAAGAAACATCTTCTTAAGTAAATTTTACAACACTATGTGTGATAAGGGTTAATCATTGGAACTGCTAAGTTTGCAGTTTATAATGGCAACTGTCACTACACTCTATGTGCAAGCAGCCATCTCAGAAAAAAAAGTGTTAATGTCTTTCTGCTTTGTATTCATTAGAGACATTGAGTCCCAGTAGTGGGTTACATTTCCAATGATATTGAAAAGGTTGCTTCTTGCCGATGTCTGCTGTTTTTGGCATTGAAACAGTTTAATTGTATTTTTATAATGACCTCATCACATCTCTGTCTTCTAAAATGTTGTATTAAAGAAGTGTCAAATATATAATAAACATAGAGAGCAGGAACACGTGGTAATTAGTCAAGGAATTGCATTGCAATAACGATAAATTTGCAATATATTGTGCAAGCCTACTTCAACATTAAATCATTTAAAGTGGAACTAAACCTGATTTAAAAGCATAACCCCGCCCATAGACAAATTTTGAAAAATGCCACCAAAGTGGGTGGTGCCAAGAGACACTGAGGGGTGTGGTAAAGTGTGGAGATGAGTAGAGAGGGTTAAGCGGGAGTGTGGTCAGGAGGACTAGGGAAAGAGACAGCTAGCTTCATTTGACATATTGAAACATGGAGAGTGAGCAGAGCGAGGCTGGTAGTTTTGCCAAGGATAGATCTTTTGAGGTGGATAATTTTTCACCCCCCACGTCACCAGACGTTGAGGGAGGCTTTGTGGAGCCCAGCAAGCCTCGGCCTTATCAGTTCGAGTCGCTGGCTCAAGGCGCTGACTCAGCAATGCCTTAAGTTGGCACTGCCGAGGCAGTGGAGGACAGAATGTGTCCAGTTTCTGAGTGGTAAAGTGATGTTAGCAGCACCGTTACTTACATGGGCTACCGTTCAAAGCAGTAACAAATTTCAAAAAGTTTACATTTACATGTAGACTTATATTATCTCAATATAGCATGTTTGAGGGTATAAAATATTAAACGCTACGATTAAAGCTTGCAATTCCGATTCCTTACTTCCTACTGGGATGTGTCTGACTGAGGTGGTTTTATATCCGAATGTGGGGCTGTGACGTAGACATGTACCAAGCTGTAACGTTTGAGCTAATAGGAATATTAACCACAGTTCAACCCAAAGAATATTGCAGAATTAAACAAGTTTACATGAAAATGTAAAAATAAGAAATGCACATTAAGATAAAGATAGCACCCTTAAGGCCAAATTTATACAGTTTATACGCAAAACAAAAGTTGATGTGAGGTTTAGTTTCAAGGGCACATTTGTCATGACACGTTGCAGGCTGAAAGAATGGTACACACACACACAATAGTCAATGTAGAGTGATGGAGTTTTGTCCTATTTTCCCCAAATTTCTGAAAAACAACATCAATATTTGCAATTTAATTTCAGTAAAAGCACAATACTAGCTGAACAGAAAACGTACCTGCACTGTAAGTTATGAGGGATAGAGCTGTACTTGCTGCAGTCTGTGGCCCTGTTCTAACAGCACTCCTGCTTAATCAGCACAAAACGATGTCCCAGTTTATTTTCCATGGTTCTCCGTTGGTAATTCATACGGCTCAAGCATAGGCAGCTCAGGGCTGTGTCACTGTGTGCTTCCATATATCATGTGCTGCACAATCAGATGGTTGACAAATGAGCTTCTGTTGCACCAAAAGATCCCCGATTTAAAAGTTAAAATCATGCTTAAGTTTTTATGAGAAAATGTGTTTTCTTATTTTGACACCATTTTCTGAGTCAGACTAACATTTTAAAGCGGAAGAACAACAATTAATGACAATAAAATGTTACAGGAAAAGACCTGCAATACTATAGCGTGGTCAGTAGTTTTTTCCAGGTGCTGACTTGCATCAGGCAGTTATTTTCCCTCTATAAAGCTTTTAAAAAGTGATTAGTGATTAGATACCAACATAAGGAAATTTGACACAGACTACAACATTCCAAGGTAGAAATCAACCTGGTGGCAACACTGTGATGTGGGGCTCTTTTGTTGCTTATACTTACAAAGTGGATAGAAAGATAAAGAAGGAACACTACTTTCTAGTATTTCAACCTAATCTTAAATCAAAAGCTAGATGTTTAAAACTTGACCACAATTTGTTGTTCAAGTTGGGCCTGTACCAGGACACTATTCATCTAACTAATGCTTATACCTGCTGACCCTAGGAGTCTTGCAAAGGGGCAGGTGCTTATTCCCAGTACCTTCATCCTGTGTGGCTCTGCTTTGCTCCATGATGGACCTTTGACCTGTCCAGGGTGTACCCCTGCTGCTCAATGACAGGAAACCAAACCAAGGGAACTATGCTGGCAGCCTGTTCATGCATACCTATATATCCACTGTACTGCGGACTTATCCTGATATAGCTATGGCTTTGCATAAATGGATTTAAACGGAACAGTCAAACAGAAGTCATGTTCTTATTTGCACTGCTGCTAAGGATTAATATGTCACACTAATTTAGTCTATGTGATGTATACACTGATGACACCTAAATGCAGGCGCTCCCAAACACAGGCTCATGAACCCGCATCAGAGCTCACCTCCTAAAAGCACACACAACACACACAGCTCCTTAATCTACAAATGAGTTGTGTTGTTAGTTGACGCTACAGTGGCTATTGACAGTGAACTAGCAGTATGGGTAATAGGCTGTTTGTCTAATAACCAAGGCTGCATTTCAATTTCACAACTCACTGAACAGCCTGCTTAGCCACACAAGACTGATATGACACCAGACTTAGCAAGAGGCTCTTTTTTTGTGTGTTTGTGCTGCGGCTGAGAAAGATAATAGCAAAAACTCACACATTAACCTCATCGCTTGGAGTGAGCCTTGAAACGGGTTGAACACAGAGAAACTTTTTTGAGATAAGCACATACTGTAGTCACAGATGCAGAAATACAAGAGAGAGAAAAAGCACAGTATCTACCCCCTGCTTGGTCCCCACGGGGGCCCCATTATATTAGTAGAGCTTGAAAGTGACTTTCCCGATCTGCTCCTCCCTTCAGGCCTAGCCTGTGTAATACATGCAGACAGCACTCTATGCCTCGTCTAATTAAAGACTCACATATAGTGCCTCCTTCTGCTTCTGCCTTTGCATCCCTTCCTGTCTGTCTTTGGTGTATCAGTGTGCTTTCCAACTTGCACAGAGGGACTTCTGCAGTTTTACAAGGTGCCAAACATTGTGTGAGATTATATGATTCCACATGGAAGTTCAATGGGGAGAGTAACAAGGCTCAGCACAGAACGTGAACAAATAGCCATCAGGTGTTTGCTTTGAACATTAGTAGAGTTGCTGCTTGGCTTTGCCTTACATATGTTTCTTACTCAGTGGATGCAAACAGTGAAAGGAAGTAACAAAGGTTATTCCTCTTTCGTATGGTTATAAAAAAACAACTACTTTCAATGCCTCAGCAGCCTCTTCCTCTGCAGAACTGTACATCTTGTTTCATTCCCTTTCCCTTCCTCGCCCCCAGTGGTCATCAGTTGCCTCAGATTTAAGGACACACATCTGAAGGCACTAAGTTAATTAGACATCGGATCCTCTCTGTCTCACTCATTATGTCACCCCATGAACATCTGCAGGCTCTGAGAACATTTGCTCCTTCACTTAAACCCCATATACACAGGCACAAATGCTTCCTTGATGCAATGGTTTAGACAGTCTTTGGCTGACTGTGTGTGAGCGTTTGATTCCCCAGGCCTGTAGATATTCTGAAAGATTGATTAATTTAACTGTCTGGCTGAAATCTGCAAACAGGACATTTTTGCTCTGAACTGATCTTTGCTCTGATTATTTTCCCTTTCTCCTAATAATGTTGGCAGCCTCATCAAGACCCTGTCAAACGGGAGATGCGTGACTGCACTTTGACTCCCATGTCAGAGTCACAACTCCTTGCTCTGTAGATGTCTGTGTTCCCCATGGCTACGTTAGGTAACCTTGCATGAAGAACTTTAAAGATGTAGTCTGTTCAACACCACAGGGGGGGATTGTGACTATTGCAGTCATTGTTTACAGGGAAGAGAAAGTGACCATCACCTCACTATTTGGGAAATTATGATTATCAAGTGCCTAAAGGTGGAATAAAATGGTACACAATGTAAAATCTACTTAAGCTTATTGTGGCTATAAATGTGTAACATGGTTGTTTTTATTCACTCTTATTTGATTTAACATAATATTTTTTAAAAGATCAGAGAAATTCAGAAATTCTGCATCATTAATTGTTGCCAGCTCTAAATATATAAGTTGTTATATAATTTGCCATAATATCCACGCTTGTCTCTTGTTGTTTAGGGCATGATATCTTACTAGAGACAAAACCAAACCTGTTTCTTTCTATGACCTTGGACTGCAACCAAAAGTCCTTAGAGAAGTCAACAAATGTTTTGCACTCTAACTACCGTACAAAAAGCAGGCTGGCAGCCATTGTCTGAGGTCCTCTCGCAGGGCAGGAAGCATCTGCTGCTCCACAGCATGCCAGCGTGTTCTTTTCACTCAGACAACTGAGCAAATGGGGATTCCTTAGCTTTGTTTTTGGTTGTGTTCTCTTAAATAGAGGAAGAGACTAAAGTGGGAAGCTAAGGACACAGTGGGATCAAAACATAACATTTAAATAAGTCATTGTTAGCCTACTGCATGTGTAAGAAATGAAGACATCAATAATACAATGACTGTGGATGACATAGGGAACAATGATGCATTGCCTCACAAAATTATTCACATCCATTGAACGTTTTCACATTTTGTCATGTTACAGATTTTTATGTATTTTATTGGGATTTTATGTAATGAACTAACACAAAGTAAAGCATAATTATGAAATGGAAGGATAATGATACATGATTTTCAAATTATTATAAAATGTGACATGTATTTGTATTCTGCCCCCTGACTCTGTACCTTTTAGAACCACCTTTCGCAGCTCCTTTCAGTACTTTGATCTAAATCATATTATTGTAGCTCTGGGTGTTTAGGGGTTTAGGTTGCTGACTTGCTGGAAAGTGAACACAGACCTGTCCATGTTAAACAAATGAATCCTGAGGGTATGATGCTGCGACCTTAATGGGTCACTGCAGATATGATGCATTAAGTGTGATGTGGAGCATTATTCTTCTGCCACAAACAGGGTTTTCATGATGTATTTTGTTGATGAAAGTTCCCTAACAAACATCTGAGGCATTCACAGATCATTTGTATATACTGTAAGGGTACAGGTGTTCTCTAATCAAGTGAAGGAATTTGGTTTAAATTTATTCAGGGCTGCATGGTGGTGTAGTTGGTAGCACTGCTGCCTTGCAGCAAGAATGTACTTGCTTTTATTCCTGGCAGGGGGTCTTGCATGGAGTTTGCATGTTCTCCCTGTGCATTCTCGGGCACTCTCTGGGTACTCTGGCTTCCTCTAACAGTCCAGACTGTTAGATTAACTGGTCTCTCTAAATAGCCCTTAGGTGTGAATTGTTGTGTACATGGTTGTTTGTCCTGTGTGTCTCTGTATTGCACTGCGCTTCGATGGTCTGGCGACCTGTCCAGGGTGTACCCCGCCTGTCGCCCATATCCCGCTGGAGATAAGCACCAGGTCCCCCACAACCCTCTACGGGTATAGAAAATGGATTGATGGACTTTATTCAGGTGTATTAGAGCAATTCAAATTTAAATGCATGGTACATTATTAGGGTTCTTATTTTTTATATTTGAAAATAATGTATTCTTTTCATCTCACTTCACAATTACACACCACATTGTGTTGGTTTATCACCTCAAATCTAAATAAAATACATTGACGTCTGAGGTGTAACGGGACAAAATGTGTCAAGGTTCAAGGAATACATTTCTATGGCACTGTTGATTAAACTGTTTCAAGTACAAGAAATCAGCTATGAAAGAGGTTTACAAGGGAGGCATTATAGGTGCATTGTTTTATCAGATAAGCACAAAAAGGATCTTTTACCTACTTACTCAAACATAGTGCTGTATTGCAGGCCCTAAACTGTCTTTAGTTGTATAGTGAGAAAAGGAGAGACGAGTAGAGACTGTTTCCAGTGAAATCTTGCATAACATACACAGTGACATAAAGTGTATATCTAAATGTAAAAAAATATAACCTTCAGTGTCCCTTTTCCCAAAACAATCCAAAGTTTCTTTTACATCCAAACTCTCCATTAATGTTACAGAGGGGAAGTTGCTATTACTGTTTTCGCTCCTGCATTATCTCATCTCGAGCAAGCTCCAAGTATTGCCTGTCGTTCATTTTTCATTACATTCTGAGAGTGGAGAAACTCTACAGTAACTCGCCTTCTCTCCGCCTCCTCTCTCCTCGGTCCCTTTCCTGCTCACACAGCACAAAGTAATCCAAAGGAGGCCTGACACCAATAATTAAAGACTTATTGAAATTAGCATTGACTGGCCATCTTTCTGCAGCCCGAGTGCCAACAAAGATCCTCTTTCTGCTTTGATCACTTAAGCTGTCGCTCCAATGTATTCAACCTTGCTCTTGTGATTGACTCAGTCACAGAAAAAAACATCAATAGTGTATTAGCACAGACTTCCGAATATGAAAATAAAAAAATGATTCCTATTCATAAAAGAGATGAAAAAAAGGAATTCTTCATTAAACGGCTACATTTCGCATCATTAAACGTTTTACTGCTAACCCTATGAGGCTCGTGCGGCAACAAATGGCTTTCATACAGCTGCTATTTCATCTATACAATATAGTTTTCAAGGCAGCAGGCTACATTGGAATTGGATATGCGTAAATGCTAATACTGTATACAGTAGATTATCAAAGGAAGTATAATAGCATGACATTTCCTACTCCTCTCCCCCACACCCACCCACACACTCTCTGCTGCACCAAATCCTTTTCCATTTGCTCCCTCTGCCAGCATCTATGCTCCCTTCCATCGTCCTCTTTTTCCATATTGGCAAGCATTAATAACTCTTATTCTGAGCCCCTTCCTTGCCCTTTGCACATCGTTCGTCCATGTGTTGAATCTGTTAAAGCTAGTTCCGTCTGCATTCCCTCAACCTCTACTCTGCGGCTTTCACTATCATGCCTGTCTTTTTCTCCCAGTAGTCAAAGCCCGTTCTCTCCCTCCTCCACCAGCTGCGATGAACCATAGCCATGCTTTGCCAAGTGCCATTCGATTAGCCTCTCTGTGGAAGTAACAGTAATTACATAAAGATTTTTGTCTCTTTCATCTTTCCCTCCATCTCTCTTTCTCCACCAGCTGTGTTGAAGATGCATCATCATCAGATCATTATATTTTGCTGTACCTTCCATTTTATTTAAAACACTGATGAGTTGTCTGATCCCACAACTTACTGCTCCAATCATCCTTATTTACCTTCCCTTATTTCTTTGTCTCAAACTTCCTTTCCCTTCCTCATAGTGTTCCAAGAACTTTATAAAATAACATCTGCTTATCCATGTAGCCTCATATTGTTAGCTTCATGGTGAAGCACTAGTCAGTGAATGAGTTTAGACACTTCCCTAGTGCGTTTGCTATAAATGTTTTATGCCATTACCAGTGACAAGGGTGGCATATAATTTCGCATAAACCCAGACAGGGTGGTTCAGTGTTTTCAAATGCAGTACTGAAGTTGATCCAATTTCAAGATAAGATTCTTTTGCTAAGATTATATTTAATTAAAATAATACTTTATCCACTTATTCATGCAAAACCTCCAAACAAAAAAAAAAATGTAACATGATATAATTGCTCTTATCTAATACAGAAAATCAACAATTATTTCCACTGATGCAAAAATAGCAGACTTGGTTGTTAAAGACTGCTGCTACATTTTAAATTAAAACAAATAACTATTACAGATAGCATCAATATTTCTATAGGTTATTGTTGAGAAATATAATATACATGGTTGCATGTCTGCTCTTTATATACAGTAGTAGCACAAATATGACAAGCTGATATTGGCTGGTTA
This sequence comes from Crenichthys baileyi, assembly GCA_036173005.1. Classification (NCBI taxonomy): domain Eukaryota; kingdom Metazoa; phylum Chordata; class Actinopteri; order Cyprinodontiformes; family Goodeidae; genus Crenichthys; species Crenichthys baileyi. The sequence continues at coordinate 424,087 of JAHHUM010001510.1, forward strand.
ATTAGTTGACCTATCTGCTCAGGCAGATCATGCAGTTAGCTGCTTTACAGACATTGTAGCTTGCCAGCTATAGACTTAAAACAGCTTTGTTACAAACAGTTGGTTAAGCAAACTAACCGACTTTGTCCAGCAACAATCAGGTGAGGGTGGCTTGGGGTGCGAGGAACACTCTATGTTTATTCTTATCCATTCTGCAAGAAAGCGTCTAATCACTCAAACACTTTCTATCTTGTCTTATTAATTAAAATTAGTCTAAATCTCAGGAACAGTGACTTCAAAACCTTTTTAAAACCTTGGTGTACCTTGATAGATATTTACACAATACAGAGGAGCCCAGCAACCTGATGCGTTACTTTTGTTCTGACTAACAGCAGGTCTTTGATTAGTCACTGATCTACAGTGTTTGAAGCTCCATACATCTGTCCTGCACCTCAAAGACTGATGATCCAGAAAACAGATTAAAAAACCCTTTAAAATGATCCTGTTTCATCCACCAAATCAAAAACTAGTGTCTGTAAACGCTTTGTTCACAAGAAGCTGTTCTTCCAGAAATCTGGCCAACTGTCAGCCTTCAATAAGCTGCTTGACATTGACTGCGAGGTAGATGGAAGGATTGAGTTTCTTACGTCAATAAAAACATTTCAGACAGATAACTGCTGAGGTTATACACTAAGTGATATTTTGCCAGTTTTGAGATGAAATTACACACCTGTAAAGCCAGAGGCAGCATTTAGTGAAGTGGCAGCAAACTGTAAAAGAAGATGTGTTTATGTCGGTACTTTTACTTAAAGGTTTTATGCATTTTAAAAATAATTGTTACAGTTAAAGTGTTTGTATGAGATATAAAAAGCAGGTTCTGGCTCCTACATCTGAATGTTGCCTTATTTCTTTTCTTAGAGCACAGGTTTGAGCACTGATGTATTTGTCAATCATCACTGCCCAACAAATTTGACACTTACTGCTTTTGGCATGGGTGACTGGAGGGGCAGTTTTAAACAGGGTGACTAAGGGAGGTCCAGTGAGTAATCACTCTGTTTTAGTCATCGATCTCTGTATGCTGTCTCCTTTGTGAACAAACAAATGTCATGTCTTCCCTGGAGGTGCACATCTGTGGCCTTTACGTATGAGTTGAAACTGTATATACAATTGTGCAACATTAAAGGGCAATGTGGCTTAAACTAACAAAGAAATGCAATGATTTAATTAGGGTTTTGTAAATAAATAGATGTAAATAATAGAAAGAACCTGACCCTTAATGTGCAATTCTGCTTGTTCAGCTTTTTCGTTTGTGAAAAATGAGGAACTCTCCCAAAGAAAGGTTTGGGAACAATTGCTGTAAAGCAGGTCATTCAAGTTGCACACTTTGTAAAAGAATGATGGGTTGGGCAGTATCTGTTTGGAATCATCACCTTCTGAGTAAATTGTTCTGTCCAGGTCAGGACATGACCCACCTGACTTTGTTGCAGTGCTTTCCACCAGAGGTCAGCAAAATGAGGTAATTTGAATCCTAAGAAAAGAAATACTTTCCTGGTTTCTCTCTATAATATTTTGAATGTCCATTTTGTGCCCATTTTTTTTCTTTTTTAAGCTTCAAAGTTGTTCTCACATTCTGAAAAAAAACACAAACATGTCTGTGGTCAGTGGCTGATGCGGCATTTTTCTCGAGATGTCACAATGATGACCTCCGAAATACTTTCCTGGGAGCTCCAGGAGAATTTTTTAGTGCACACGTGTGCATTATGAATGTCATTATTTTATAGAAATAGATAGAAAGCACTATTAACAGTTTTGTAAAAATGCTTTAAGAGGGCATTTTAAAGACAACAACTGCAGATTTCCTCAGTACCTCAGTTGCTAAGATTAACCAGATGGGGTGTACTGTGATTGACTGAAGGATCCAAAACCCTTCCGAAAGCAGTCAGGGAATGCTTTACAGTTAATGATCAGGTGACTTGCTTCCTTTGTCGGTTTCTACGCAATACTGAAATTAAAATAAATCAAAGTTTAGCGGATTTTGTGACATTTCCTCACCTGCATATTAGCCTTGCTATAATATCTCTAAAATCAGATTTTCTCTTTTTTAGCTTTTTTGTTTTTTAAACATAATTGTAAAGAGAGATGTCTCAGCTTACTAGAATGAGCAAGTAAAATGTATGTATGTGTGGGAAAATTCATATTTACATCATAACAAAATCATTTTACATCATTAACAAAAGCACTATCAAATTGCACAAAACTGAAGAGAAACATTTGTTCTCCACTGTTCACCCACATGTAGATAAGACCTGATTTTAACAATACCATAGATTACAAGGTCCATATGCATCTAATTTCTCATGCTGCCCTTGCTTGACATCCATAAAATGTGTGAATGTGTTTTGAGAGGCACCTGCCTTATCATATGCCTGCCACGATCAGCTCTAACATGGCAGCTGGTTTTTCTGCCACTTTGCCAGAATGATGTGTTTTACAGCCAGCCAAGTGTTGAGGTGAGTGTGTATAAATATTCAAAGAGAGGAAAAAAAATGCTGAAACATAGTTATTTGAGTCTAACTTCTTTTTTTTTGCAAAGTCCGTGACTAAAAAACAAGCAGCAGCCAATATGAGGAAACAAAGTTTAGAATGAATTTAATGACGCATCAACTGATGCTATTATCCTGACATGATTTTCAAATAAGAAACTAATCACCTTTGCAGCTCTGCGGAAACATTTTCTGCAACGTTTTAAAATTTGGCCAAAATTTGGCATTAAGTTGTCTGAAACAGGTAAATGTCTCAGAGCTACTGTTGCTACTTCTAAGTGTTTCCCTTTCTAACCTTTTTGCAAAATTTTAAGAATCATGCAATGATATTTAAAGCCTGCGAAAGTCTTTAAAAGTGTAAAAAGGTATTGCACACACCTCACAATTATCACTGAACGATGAAATATACCCAAAGCTGAAAGGGAGGACAAAAAAAACAAACTGCTATCTGCCTTGAATGCTAACAAAGCTAGGCTATAAAAGATGTTGTCACCTTTAAGAAAAACACAGTGTTGTGAGATGGTATCTTTTTAAAAAAGGACAACCAATAAATTTTTGAAAGCTTAGCAAGCTTCACCTTTATGTGCTCTTCGGTGACAACCAAAATAGAAATCAATTTGTCAATGTGGCCATGGCATCTAATGAGTTAATGTGGAATCAATAACGAATGTCAGAGGCATTTATTTTTTCATCCACCAGCTAAAACACATCCAAGACAAAAGGGAAAGGGGAGAATCTGTATCATCTGGAAGTGAGTGACGATCAGTGGACTGAACTAGAAACAAAACTGCACAGAGGATAAATATCTCTTTATATCTCCAACTCCATTATTCAGACTCATGATCAGTTTTCACCAGACAGACCTTTGTTACCCTGCAGTGCAGTTATGTAAAGTTTAGCTAGAAGTATGTGTTTACAATGGTGATGTTAACATTTTTAATATACACCACAGAAATCATGGCTATTATCTGCAAAACCTTAACATAGTGATTCTTGGATTTAAAATACTTCCTGAAATGTATCAACATTTAACTTTTCATTTTTTGCAATTGCAACTAGTTTATGTTCTAAAGTTGCAGCCTGGATTTGTTTCAATCAACAAAGCAACAAAGTGAGATTGTATCCAGCGCCCCCTGCACATGCTTAATAGATTTACAGTAAAAACTTATAACACTGGAATATGCGCTCTGATGAGGCAAATTAAAAACCTTTTGTTATAATAAAATAGCAACCTTTAAGCAGCTAAGCATAATATTCATTAGGTCAAACATTTCTGTATTAAAAATATTTTTTATCGGTCTAATATAATATTCTAATCTTAAATTTCATGTTTTCATTAGGTGCAAGCAAAAAATGATCATAATTAAACAGAAATAAAAGCTTGTAAACATCAGTCTGTATAATGATTCATTTAGTGAAGTAAGTTACTGAAATAAATGAATTTTCCATAATATTCTAATTTACTGAGATGCACCTGTATGTAGAAGTTAGAAAGAAAGCTTGTTTCCTCAAGTGAAAAGTATTTAATAATGAGAAGGTGCCGCCATACATCAGGGAGCGCTGGTACTCAACTTGCTTCTATATGTTGATATGCAGTAAATACTATTGCATATCAATCGCTAGAGTTAACAGACTCAGAAGAAAAGATGCTACAGGAAGAGACAGCTCCCAGATTGCCGTCCTACATATTTAGCTTACTTAGTTGGATCGCCATATAAAAAATTAGCCTGTCACAGACATTTGGGACAAAACTTTTCACAAAGGGAACGTATCAAAAGTAACAGAAATACTTCAAAGACACCGCAAGATTTAATGTTCCACGCCTTTAAAACCATATGACTGGTGGTTTTCAGAATAGAGCAGGTACTATCAGACTTTGAAAGCACTTCAAAGTCACCGGACAATATTCAGATGGAGAAGTGAAACAAAAACAAACTGGAGAAAAAGGGAGTGTGTTCCAGGGTTAATTTAAAATCCAACATGAAAAGACTCTAAATATTACCACAGAACTAAAAACACCTCAATAAATAAATGACTTTATATTAAATGTGAATAACATAGCTGCTAGGAGCTGAAACAAAAAAACAATCCGGTACCACTTAAAATAACTCCTCAAACATTTGTCCAATAGGACTATACCAGTTCTCTATGATGGTTCCTGGTGTTCAAACTGGAAAGAATTCCCATTAAATTAACCAAAGATATTCAATTTGACACAGGATAGATGGTGGTTTCTTAAAATGCAGTGGCAGGATGTCTGAGATCATAAAAACAACAAACAAAATAATCATTGCCCATGTGGACAAAATGTATGAAGGAGAAATCTCCCTCTCAGTTCTGAATCTGTACACAAGCACAGATTCAAAATCCCTTCAAGCCACAACAATTAGAGCCAGGGCTTACTGTAAAATCCAGTCTTGTAATAATACTCTGGTTCTTAAATATCTATAGGCTAGTGCCTACAATCCCCATGCTCTTTTTATAATTTGTCAGCAAAAATGATTTAGCCCCTGGAAGACTGATATATGGATACATGCATTCTGAAAATTACAAGGGCTATGCCCATGATTGATTATTCAACACTTTATACTGCTACCACTACTTTCAATAAGGCCTAACTGTAACAGTTGCTAGACTTGAAGAAAACCAGCGTAGGGGAACAAGCAGGGAGACATTTTACAACAGTGAGCAGAGAGATAACATACCTTCTTTACTCTGTGCTCTATATGCAGACTACATTTAAGAACCACTATATCAGCAGTAAATGACATTTAAAATAAAGTATTTATTAACTCACAGAAAGTACAAATCAAAAGCTGCAATAGCACACTTTATTTTCTTTTAATAATAAAAATAATTAAAAAAAATAACAGAAGGAGTTAGCAATGAGATGACTGCATGCTTATTTGATTGGCATTAGATATAGCATGCCTGTTGAAGCTGCTTTTTAAAAGGAATTACCAATATATTACTCTCTGTCTCTCCCAACTGCTATTGGCTAGTGACCCCCTGACCAGATTACTGAAATGAACTAATCCTAATCTATGCTAGGAGGTAATTACGGGCACAGGAAAACAATTCCAGCTAGGCTTGTGCCCTTTCAAAATGCTGACTGGTCCTTGTACAATATGTATCAAGTGACCCTGAATATATCAGGCTACACACTGCTGTAAGTACAAGGTTTAATAAGTGTTTTGGAGTTTTTTCTGTTAAACTTCCAACACAAGCTGCATCCAGAAGCTATAATCTTATACCTTAAGCAACTTTTTTGAGTTAAATAGTCAACTGTAAACTATTGAAACTTGACATTAAAATTAATTCCATTAACCCTGAATCAGATGGACGATATCAACAAGGAGATCAGTCAGGCACAGAATGTCTCCACTGGCCTCTCCTTGCACTCACTATCACAAGCCCTTGTCACCATCATTCGTTTATTCTGGCCTGCACAAAGGCCTTGAAATGTGTGTGTGTGTCTGTGTGCCTGATAGACTGAACCAGCTATAAATTGCCACATCGGCATCCACACCTCACCGATTGCCACATAATTACATTTCAAAGACACCCTGTGTGTTGACCTCCAAGAGGAGCTTGCTGCTATATATAATGTTGTGTTCGCTGAAAGCATCTTTACATCATGTGTGAACTTTCCTCCCCCTTTCACATCCTAGGCATCAAATGCTGCCACTTCGGTTGCATGCTTTGGTGCCTCTGAGAGACGTGTAAGGAGTCCTTAGACAACGCCGGTAGGCTTAGCTACACATGCATCCATTTTGGAGTTCTGAAAGAGCTTCAGAAATTTAAAGCAGAAGTTTATTTCTCTATGTAGCCTATAGAATGTACAGTATATATATATATATATATATATATATATATATAATATATATATATATATATATATATATATATATATATACACATTTACAAACACAATGACATTACACTCGTTGGCATTGATAATGCAGTTACAATTGACATAAAACATGTGTATGAATGGTGTTCTTCCATTATGATCACCCTGATACACACCTGGCTGATCAGGTAAATGACATCAAAAGTTATAAAAATATTGTACTTGGAGTCGGTAGGAGTGCAGAAAAGTTGAATTTAGGTCTCTCCAGGTGCTGAGGAGATATCTTTATATTCTGTTTGGGTCATATTTGTGAGTCTGTTTAGTTTTCTCCATCATCTGTTACGTTTTTCCAACTGTTAAGTCACAGTATTTGATGCCGGACAGCTAAATGAGCTCATGGACTTCCGGCTGATCAATTTCATGTATCCGCCATTTTTATTTCTTGCTGCGATTTTGTAGTCCAGCTCAAGTATGCCTATGCTGCAAATGGATAAGTTCAGTTCGGTTATTAGGTGTATTAAACCACACAATTCATTACACAGTCCTCCAGCATCAGAACCTCTACAAAGTGACTGGTTAAATTTTATTTTTCACAGAAATGCACCAACATCAGTGATGAATTTCCCTACTTCAAGGACGAGTTCTTTAACAACCTCCACCAGTATCAAGAAGGATTTGCTGAAAGACCTCATCGGATTAAAGGGTTCGTTCCTTCTGTCTATGGAAACAACAGACACAGCTAAGCGGTAAGCTGCAAATAATGCTAAAATGACAACAAACTTTATTTTAGACATGAATTTATTGTGCGATGATATGACATCCTGGCCATTTTTTGATAGCAGTAGCATCCTGCCTTCTGCTTATGTTAGTGCTTTGTGCTGCTTTTAGGTCCATCAGGACAGAACCGTACTGCGTGTTTTAAATCGTATTATTACAGTTTTGCATTGTTTTTGCTGTTTTTGTCTTGTTTCTACACTGCTAGATAACTGTATCTCTGTTATAAAACTATAAAAATGACCAAAGGGGTCAAAATGGAACACTCTTTAAACTGGAGGGGGCGGGGTGTGAAGTGCCTCAGTAGCATTTTAAGAGTCCACACCAAAGTGAGTTGCTTTCAGACCTCAGAATAGGGGTAAAAGAGGGGCCTGCGGAGGTACAATCACAAGGAGGTCAGAATAAAGTTTTGCAGTTCCACTTTAAATACACTACAACTGAATGATTTAGGTGTGAAAAGGAAGGATTGAAAAGCATGTCCCAGTTTTCTCTCTTTCATTCCCTCCCTGCTGATCCCTGCTTCTGCTTGGTCAGCTGGACTCTCAATGTAATTATTAGATTTTTTCGACGGGAAGACAGGGTAAAGGAGAACCCTCTTGTCCAGGGACGTTCTTCTCTGGATACACAATGGATTCTTGGCAGCAGTGGAAGATTGTGTGTCTGACTACGATGTCGGTCGCGGATCTAAAAAAAGGGGAACATATTTGGACTTTTGCTAACAGGATTTCTGTTTTTTGGAGTTGGTGGTTACCTGGCTTATCGATTCGCAAAACGTGGGAAGCAGTTCAAAGCATTCCAAAGCTGCCTGCAATGTTGGAGGGAGTCTGTAGAGCAATCAACACTCAGACAGAAATTTTAAGAGAGCAATATCACAAGCTGGACACGATTCTTGAACAGAATCGCAGCCTGGCAGTGGTTGGACTCAGAGGTTAAAGGATATAATTGTGGAGAAGTTGTACGCTCGAGATCTGCGGAAAGTAACAGAAATTTGGCTATTTGGATTCGCAATTGAGACATACCAGTAAAACTCTTAAGGTTGTTGGAAATTAACAACTGCCTGAACCACAACATTTATTGTTTTTCTAAATCTGGCGCCCCAATGTGGCCTTGGCAACTTCTGCTATCGACAAAATATCTCCTGGATGTTATATAAACACAGCGCTCTTCACCAGCACTCCCCTACCAGCTGTGTGCTGATAGGACTATGCGGCCGAATGATAAAACTTCCACCTCTCTTCTCAAGGACAATGGTTCTACTATCAGTGTTGACAGTCTAATGCTTGCAAACACATTCAGACTTACATTCGCACCCTCGATTCCACCGTACCCTTGCTAAATCTTTACTTATGTGTGTGTTGCTTACCCCTGCTGAGGTTTTTTTGTACTATTTCAGACTGAATCTGAGATATTATTTTTTTTCCTCCTATCCTACTTTACCTAAATGTGTGATTTCATTACTTTTCATAGATTTTCAGATTTCTCAGAAGGATTTCCAGCAAAGGCCAAATATTATTAGTATTTGAAAATTTGACTACAGCTGTTTTTACACCAATGACCAGAGATTTTCTTAGAAGGATTCATAGATTTTTAGATTTCTTAGAAGGATTGTACTACAACAATTTCATACCAGTGAAAGCCAAACATTATTAGTATTTAAAAAGTTTGGACCTACCAGTGACACAGCTTCTCTACTTACACTTCAGTGAGTGCCCATGACTGTTACTATTTGAATGATGGGACCACAGCTGCCTCATACCAGCGACCTCAAGGATTAATATTATCATTTTTCTTCTAGCACAGGATGAATTCCCTACCACAGAGGACTTAATGAGCTAATTACCTCTATTAGAAAGATTGGATTAGAACCAGCTATTACCAGTAAATGCCCAAGGATTATTAGTGTCATTTGATTTGTTTTTCTGTGTTTGATTTTCTGTATCATTGTAATGTTTTTCCTCATGTACAGCGCTTTGAGTGCCTTGTTGCTGAAAAGCACTATATAAATATACTTGACTTGACCTGACTTGCAGTATACCTTATTATCATAATTATTACGTTTTATAGATTACACTCTGAATAAATTATATTTCAAAATCTAAAACCTTTATTAGTTAATTAACAATACAACATATTGTAAGACATATGTCTCCAATCATATAGCACAATAGGCTGGTTTTTATAGTACCTTGTAGAAATGCTTATAAACCTGACATTTTCCAAATTTCATCATGTTAGATGAACACTCTACTTTGTGTTTGTCTACCACATCAGTTTCCAATAAAATGCCTTGATATTTGTGGCTCTAAGAGTGGTGAGAACAATAGAAGGCCCTAAGAGCAGCAAAGTACACTTAGACCCAGCTCCGGAAGGTTTTGTTTCCAAATCTTCTTTTGTGATGTCACCAAGAGGGGCATATTGGAACTCTATACCTGGGGCATGTTCATAGGTCTTCACATACTGTTAGCCACAAGCCAGAGACAGGCAGACAATGCTTGACAGCATGTAGATAGTCATCGGGTAAAAATTCTTATGCAGTTTGGACATGTGTTGGTAAGTGAAAAACCCATATGAAACATCCTTTTTTCTGTGTAGTATGTTATAAGAAGGATTTTGTATTGTATCAGCTGAAGGTTGGCATTTTCGATCTTTATAAAAGCGTTTATGCAAACGTTACTCCAATAGCTAATATCTGTACCGGTAGACAAATCAGGTAGGAAGTGAGGTTGTTAAATATACTTCTGAAAGTTTTTTGTAGGTTTTGATGAGTGACTTTTGGAGAGTATGCATAAAGGAGCTAGTTATTACTAGAGGACATTTTGTGATAATTTGTTTAATCGTAATCTTACATTTTTACTGGATAATAGATTTTAGTTGGTGAGGTTCAAAGAATTTATTTTTATCAATGCCATACTTCTAAATTCTTCTAAAAACGTAAGGATATGATGTTTCCATCAAATATGTCCTCTAAATTATTTATTCCTTTACTGTTCTAAGTTGAAAAGTTAAGAGCCTTTTTTTTTGCAGAATGTCTGGATTGTTCCAAATGGGTGTTTGTCTGCATGGAAGAATTGAAGAGCTATTCATTTTGAGATATTGTCACCAAAGATGTACTGATGTTGATGTTTTTAAAATAGCTGTGCTGCTTAATGAAAAGCGGTTTTTCCAAATCCATTTTAAGAAATAGTGTTATATTTATAAACTATTGTAAGTTCCAATCCTCTAAAACCTTTAGCCTTTTTGTAAAGTTTTTAAACTTATGTGTGGAAGTTCAGATGCCCATAACATTTCGTATTTAATAAATTCTAAGCTTTTGAACCAAGTCTGGGGTGGTTTAACGTATTTTGATCATCGTTTTAATTGCGGACACTCTTCCCATGAATGACAAATTGAGAGTTCTCCACTGTGTGAGGTTGTTTTCTATTAATTTGAGTAATGGGAGAGTAATTTAAATGTGTCAGGTCATTCAGGCTATTAGAAATATTGATGCCCAAATACCAGGTGTTTTTTAAACTGTGAAGGAATGGTTGGACAGAGATGAATATTAGAGGATATAGAGTAAGGGTCTATGATTTGTTCCAATTAATTATTTATTTTGTTAATTATTATGGTCACTTACTGATTTAGAGAGGGGTTTGGATTTTCCAGAAAGAGCAACAAATCGTCAGTATATAAACAAATGTTGTGGATCTTTTAGCTGTTTGAATTCCATGAATATTTTTGTTTTTACGAATTGGAGCTGCCAGTGGTTGAATGAATAGGATTATTAGTTGACAAACAGCTTCCTGAAGACAAGAGAACACACCAGATGGCTGAACATAAAATTGCAATTGTCATTACAACATCAATGTGTACAATATCACAATTGCAAAGGACTACTTTGTTGTAATGCCTTTTATTTCCATACCTGATATTTTTGGTAGCTAAGATGCTAAAGCTTGGGGAAAGTGGTGTGGGCATTGGGATGATGGGAAAGAGTGAAGTGAGAAAAATATAAAGGAATAGTTATCAATATCTTCAGCACAATTTACAGCTATAGAATTGCAATAACATGTTTTTCTAAATAACTACAGGCTTAAATGAAGCTAAATAGAGGGCAATCTAAAAAGAAAATCCATTAGAGGGTGCAAGAGTTTACAGAGCGGGGGAAGGTTCACCTTCTAGCAAGGTGATACTAAATACAGCCAGAGTATTCATGTATTACAATGTCCCAACATCCAGTCCTAAAACCAGCTCAGAATTTGCAAAACCAAGACTTGTAAGTTAATGTTCAGAGATGCTCTAAATTCAGTCTGACCGATTTCTAATTATGTTGCAAACAATAATAGAATTATGCACCACTTCTCAATCTGCCAAATAAAATAGCAATAAAATAGCCAAAAATAATTGGGAATTTGGTGTTTGAAATCGATGAACTGTACATGCTATTTACCCAGCATTTAAAGGCCTAAATGTTTTTTTGTCTACTAGAATTTCTAAGTAATAAACTACACACACACACAAGCCTAGAACCACTCTTTCACCTTCAAGATGCAATGCCAAGCACCACCCCAATCCCAACTAACATGCATGAACTCACCCTTTTTTGCTTTTCCAATAATGTATCCGGAACGCCCAATCACAGTTAATAAAGGAGGATAATGAACTCCTCTCATTATGTAGATGCTAATCATGTAACACAGTCTTGTAATTTGACACACTTGATTTATGGCGAGAGATGCCCCACCCGCACCACTGCGATCATTATGCACCAAGAACTTAAAATCCTTTTGAGTTAATAATCTGAGCCTTACACAGCTTGAAACATGTCAAACTGCTGTATGCATAATGAGTTGCTGAGGCGATGTATAGCACACTGAAATGATGCAATATGCAAGCTGAGAAAACAAGATCACAATTAGAGCTGTCAATCTGCATGTAAGAAATGACAATAACAGGGCATCAACGGGTACACAAACACACACACACAAATACAATTGTTATTTTAGAATTAAGCAAATCTCTATTTCCATGCTTAAGTTCCTATTGCAGTTAAGGAGCATTAAGTCAGGTACAGGAGGTTTACCCTGACTTATTTTGAAAGTAAAACCAAGTTCACATAGAAGCCCTATTTTCCAGGTATGCAATTGCTTGGCTGATAACTTCCATACATTCATATTTATGATAAATCAAGTCGCCCACACATTTCATATTATTTGCATACCAATAAGTGCACAGGCAACAGCAGTCATAAACATGTTTTTATGCTTCAGGTCTTTTCCTGCATTGACAGGATTTCTCCCATAAAACATAGCCATAAAATAATATGCTGAGTATCAGATATCAATACAGGCAAACAAATATCCTATTTTGGCTGTCAAACAGTCAAATGAAAATGTTGGCACAGCAATATAATACTTTTAGTGTCTTTCATGCACTGCTGCTTTATTGTTTTTAGCAGTTATTTTCTACCTTTCTTATAAATTCTGGAGCAGTGTATGAGAACAGTTTAAATAATGATTCTAGATAGCCTGGTTGTATAAATGCCCTACCACTGACATTACAGTCAATAGGAAAAAATATAATCATAATTGCACTGACAAAAAATACACTGATGACAGTGATGAATGTAATAATTTTCAATAGTGATGATATTTAAACTCTAAGTAGGGAGATGATGAATACAAAAGACTTTTATCATTTATAAAACATACAGTGATATCATGATTGGATTTTGGATTCAAAGCTGTGCTTTACAAAATAACTCCATTAAAAATAAGATATGTCTAATGCATGACTAATTGCAGGTAAATTATGGCGTTATCACAACTAAATTTGAATTTACATCTTATACTGTAAAAAAGCTGTGAAATGTTTTAATCATACGTCAGCTGACATTATTTATGACAGCACGAAAACTGTTGGTGCTTCTTTCTTTTTATTCCCTTGAAATCTGAATACAATTTTAACCATGAGCATTTATGTCTTCACATAGTGTTCTTGTTTTAAAAATAGGCCCTTTCTCCAAAATGTTTTCAGAGTGTAAAAATCATATAAAAATGCAACAATTTTAAAAAAGTTAAAGAAATAACGAGACTTACCAATACCTGGCCTAGTACATTAAAAACTGAGCTCCCAAATGTTGACAGCCTAAAACAGCTGTCTCAGATACAAAACACTATTATTACAGATGGGAAAACACATTCCACCACTTTCAATTGCTATTTAGTGACAACAAGTACATTCAATGGTTGTACCTAGTGTAATTCCATCACCTACTATCCTGAGGGATAGTCCAAGTAAAGGAACACTGTCTCAATAGAAAAAAAAGACAAGATTAAACTAATTTTTCTTTTGTAATCCACAGGACAGTTTAAAACAAAAATAATATTATTAAGAAAAATCACTACTCTAAAAAAGGACTATGTGGTTAAGAAGACTTTAATTAATATGTTAAAGAAAATATATTTTATATCATTACTTCATTAATTTTGTGGCAGTTATTTACATAAATATGAAACTAAACAGTTGAAAATGAAGTTAGTTAAATAAAATATACAGTGGAATAATAATTTTGTATTCAGCTAGCAAGCCAATAGCAGAGAAGAATCAGGGAATGAGTAGAGACGGTAATGAGACTCAAGAGTTTTGAACGATTTGTTCAAGACTAAGACATCACTATTACAGAGCCACAGAATATTTGAACATTTGACTGGGTAGGTGAGTGCTCATCTTCAACAATGGCCATGCTAAAAATACTTATGCTAACTGGTTTACTAAGACAAGGAAGTCTATTAAATGCTGTTTAGCTTGGGTGAGGTGTTTTATTGGCCTACTGTAACTTTATGAGCGGAGCATGTGCAATTGTTAGCAAATGTGAAGAGCCATACATGTGGCAGTTTGAAGTTGTTGCTACATTATGAATTGGGCCTGTTCATTTTTCATAGAGAAAGTTGCTGGATAGGGGCTGGAAATATAAGTAACTCCTTTATTTAATACCGTTGGGAAGGTAAGATTCTTTCTGTAGTTATTTTTCCATATAAACTTCAAGCTATTTAAAAGGCAAAATCAACAGTATTAACAATGCCACGATGAGAAAGTATTTATCTTGTTCATGATATTCTAAGTTTCAAGCTGTACTTGTAGTGGTGGTATGCCTCCAATGTATTTTTCAACAAGTTATACTGTAAAACTTCAGGAACTTCAGTAGCTTGTATTGGCAGCCGCTGTGATCACAAAAGCTAGATCTTCCACATTTGATGTACTTGAAGACATTGGAATTATTATTGAGAGTGTGGGAGTCATCAACGGACTTAAAAGTATTTCCAGGGCATGCTCCATCCTCCTTTGGCTCGACCTATGCACTGAACCTTAATTATCCCAGACAGCTCAAGTATACCTTTGAGGCTTTCGAAAAAACCTTTCTTAGAATTGGATGTTTAAAGCTGTTAAACAAAGTCCCAACCCTCAAGAGCAAACTTTTGGCTTGAAACAAAACTGGTCGCAGTGCACACTACATTTAGGTGGACCTATATTGTCAATGTCACACAATGTGCAGTATTTGCAAAATGGAGCTGTCAAATCTGTTTTGCAAACACTCCAGCCCCTAACCAGCTGTCAAACCACATAATTGGAATTTGTTTCCTTATTTGTAAATGCTTGTTGAAGTTTATTTGTAAGTTGGTACAGAGTTTGACTTTTTCCCATGTGTGACTCAAAGTTCTATTGTGAGTAGAGATTTTGAAAGCTTTTTGTTTGCTTTTAATCTGGGTGTTGGAATTCACAGTTAAAATATGTTAATGCTTTTACCATATATTCAACTCAGTGTTTGACAATGTATATGTTTGTGGTTTGACAACAAAACAGATATCATTTGCTACTTTAGAACTACCTGCTTGACATTACATTGGTGCACAGATCCAATTGAAATGAATCACTTAAGATGTCTTTGTGTTTTTTTGTTAGATTTCCATGCACACATTTACATGTGACATAAATGACTGGACCTGTCTGACATTTAACTTTCTATTTTTTGTTTTGGCTTCAGTTAAATGGTACTGTATTATGTATGTCACTGCTTAATCTTATACAATACAAGTTAGTTACAAAATACATAATAGTCTCTCATCATTTTACATCTGTTTACAACTTTGAGGCATTATTTCAGAATTATGGTCCCTGTTTTCTAAAAGTCTTTTAGCTATTTAAAATAAAGTGACCACTTGAGTGTGTTATTCCAAAGAAACAGAAGTATTCCGATTTTATTGACTGCCGTCTGCGGTAAGCAGCCACTGTTCGAGCCACCAGCAGCACCTTGGAATGGACTCTGTTTTTCGTTTGGATCTATTTAACTCTAATCAATTGACTGATTAATTTACATCGGTGTTACTTAACTATATATCAATGAAGTGCAGAATTAAATACATATTTTTTCAATCGATATACATTTATAGGGGTTTGCGTTTAATGTTTAATACTTCTGTTGAAATTATAATTTATTCTGTTTTGTTTTCTATTTGAATATACTTAAATTAAATAGTAACTCTAAGATATGTCAATTAATTCAATATAACTCAAATCTAAACAAAGTTAAATAATACTGATCTGTTGCTGTAATTTCATATGTAAGATATATTTTTTACCACTACAATTATTACTAATAGTAGTGGCATACTACTACTATTAGTAAAAATAATAAAAAAAAAATACTGCTGAAATAAAATTATTTGGATTAAATAATTATGTATGTATGCATGTTCAGCATACGTTCTTAGTGGTACCTGAGTTGGAAGCATTGTTTTCATTTTAACCCAAATATTCCTCTTTTAAGAGATTGTGCTTTAAATTACTCATTTAAATATGAATGTAACATTTTAAGAAATGCGGCCCAGAAACCAGATAACACTGGCTGCTGTGGATTAGTTTAAACCAGAAGTCAAGTAGAAGCATATGCAAGGTGCTATTTACAACTAATGTTCAATATGCATCAAACCTATTCCTTCACACTGTGGATAAATACACAAAGGGAACAAAGAAAAGCATCAAAACACAGATAAGACTAAGTAAAGGGTAAGGTTTGGAGCATTGTCATTATGTGTACAGATAATCAAACAGACAGTCTGGAGTTTAATGAAGAGAAAATCAACCAACATTCTGATTAATCGTAAATGGACTGAATTTATATAGCGCTTTTCCAGTCATACTGACCACTTAAAGTGCTTTACACTAGAGCCACATTCACCAAGAAGCACTCACTAACACACATTCATACACCTATACGCAGATCGGTAGGTGCCTTGCCCAGGGGCACATCAACATGTAGCAGCTAGAATCGGACCCACAACCCTCAGCTTGGAAGACAACCACTCTTCTCACTGAGCCACAACCGCTTGATGATTATAAAAGTTCTAATTAGCAAACCTTATCAAAAAGGTCAGCGCTATATAAGTAGAATCTTAAGCCTAAATTAATCAGAATAATTGTGACCTGTTCCACTGCTAAAATGATGTCCAAAGGTCAGTGAATTTCAGGGACTGATGAATAACAGGAAACAGTCAAGTCTTTCGCACTTATGTCAGTTATGAGACTGACTGTAGTAACAGTAAGCCTAAGCTTCTTTGATTTACTTGTTTCAAAACAAGCGGATTCACCAAATTTCCTGTACATTTACTTTTGATTGGAAAGTGAAGGAAATGGGATGACATCGAACCTAAAGATGGATAAAAAGTCACAGAATGTATAAAAGGGCTACCTGTCATTGGCCTAAAAATAATTTTCTTTAGACAAATAAAACCATTTGTCACTGCTAAGCTGTGCTTATTGTTCATTGCTTGACAAATCATAGGCACATAAATAGTCTTCTTACGAAGTGTGATGTGAATGTAAAATCATTTATAGCCATCAGCTGCACGACTTTAAGAATCAGAGCCTCATTAAAGCTTTGCTTTGCTGCAAGGCAATGCACACAGCCCTTTGTTACACAGTAGCGTACCCTGCAGCTTACTTTTTACTATACACTACACTATTTACTGTGTAAAATCTAATATGTAAATGTAGGTTACTTGTGTATATGCTGCAAATGGTAATAATGATAAAATTGCTTAATCAGAAGTAATGAAACGTGTGATGTAGTAGATACATACAAGTTTATTATTACAAATATGTACAGCAAATATAAATTTTTTATTACTTTTTGCAATCATATAGCTTTCAATATTGCATAATGTTGGTCAAATTGCAAACATTGTATCAGCAATAACCCTAACATGACCAAATCTGAGGGAGCGGCATGCAAGACTGACTTCTCTATCCACAAAGAAAGAGAAAGCCTGTTGGTCAAAAATTAATCAAATGGTTTCAGTTCAGTTTAACAATACTTAATACTTAATCCCAATGGGAAATTTAATAGTTGAAATGTATAGTTGACCTTTGGTTAACTTCAAGATGAGGGGCTAAAAATATGGACAATGGAGTCAATGTGTCTATTTGATGTTCATCACCTTATTGTCATGGAGCGGTTTGCATCCGGCAAGGTGCCTAAAAACAATGCTGTCCAAGTAAATTCTTCCCTGTGTCCCTCTGTCATGGCTAATTAGTTCTAGGTTAGAGCCCTAAAAAGTGCACACTGAATCGGTCAATGTTTGAGAAAAATAGAAGAAAGTTAAGACAATGACAAATACACACACAAAACAAAACCACTTCCATGGGAAATCTATGTTTAACAAACAAAACTTTTAATGGAAAGAAGAAAAAGCTAAAAAAAAAGAAGCAAAAAAACAAAGGAAAAACAGTGAGCAGAAGAAACAGAAGTAGTTTCTAATAAAACGTGTAAAAGAGTTCACACAAATGAAAGGAGTGGAAATATACTTGGTACAGAACATGACCATTAGGTTCAGCACAAGATTGATTTCCTATAATAAACAGTCAACAACTCATCTCATAAAGAACACTGGGTGTTCACTATTAGCTTATCAAAAAAATGCCTTCCTGAAAACCTTTTACATCATGAAGGTGGACGCAGTCAAGCTTCATATTCATGACAAAGCAGAAAACTACTAAACCTACAACTTCTTAGTCTGAGCACCTGCAAAGAGGCAAATTTGGCAGCAAGCCTGGAAAAGAGCAAATCTCCAGGGTGCTGATGCCAAGCAGTTGCAGGGACATCCTATCACCATGGAGACTAGGACTGCCCAGGAGCTGGTAAACATCATAGCCATGTTTTAAAAAAAATAAAGTGACAAGGAGAGACTGTGTTAAGACATAAACTTAACAATTCACAGAAACATATTTTTCTCCTTAATATAAGTGTATGATTATCCAAAATCAGCACATAGCTTCCAGTACCAGACCCACTACATACAAGATGCTGATGTACTTAGATTCTTTGCAGAGGTCATGAATCAGCTGGCAGAGTCTGCCGAGTATCTACAGCCAAACCATTTCTGTAGCTTTAGTCACTTACTGTGCTGCCTGTTTAGTTCAAGTTTCCTGCATAGCTTAAACCACAACAACACAAATAAAATATAAAGTAACAGGCATAAATGAATCCAGCATCATATGATATTGATTTGAAGAGCTCCCTAGTATCACAAACCAAAGCAAAAGAAAGCAACACTTGACAGTGCAGAGGAGCATATTGCACAACATAAACACATGATATTCAGCGGTTTTACAGCAAGAAGCAAATTCAGAGCAAGCAAGATGTTTGGTATCATTATACCAACAGATAAAATGCAAAAATTAACATTTCTAGCCTGTTTCAACTGTTAAACCAAACTTGCTTAGCAAAACAAGGATTATTCAGAATCTTTGTAGACACTCACTGTCTCTGACAAAGATGCAAATAATGTCTGCATGATGGTAGTAAAGGATAAATAAACTATATTTAAATACTGTTAAGATCTAAACATAAATTGTATTTCATTGCAAAAATCTTAATACCAAAATAAAATACCTATACAATATATTTTGAAACACAATTTTTTTTTTTTTGTGGCACATTCATCTTTATTGTTGTCGTTTTTGAAAGTAGGCAGACAGGAAATGGGGTGGATAGGGGGGAAGGCAAGCAGCATAGGTGTCTGGAATAGGACTTGAACCTGGGATGGCTGTGTGAAGGAATGAGGCCTCCACGTATGGGTCGCATGTTCTACTGCTACGCTCCCCTGAATCACAATCTTTATCTTCAAGAAATTACGGACAAGTAGTAAATAGCCTGTAGTTCTGTTTTTGTGATGCACCAGGGAACCATTCCAATTTGTGGTTTGAAAATATCCCTTGACAGGCTGAGAGATGAGAGTAAATGGAAGTGCTTTAAGAACTAGACAAAAGTTGATAAGTTAAAGATATTTCCATTTGGGATTAACAACTTAGCTACAAAGTAAAAATTTGGTCCAATAGTACAATCTCAGAGAGTGCAGTTCTTAACAATTTGACCCCAAGAAACCTCAGCAATGGATAATGAATGTAATTAAAAAGTATTAAAACTAAATTATCTAATATTGTAATAACAAGAAGTAAGAGAAGCTTAAGATTTTTGTGGGCAGCTTTCAGTAATAATGTGTCACTTGACTGCAATTAAAACATGTCTTACACACTGAGCTTAGCGATCTGTTTATGTAAAAACTCTGGCTAATAATTATCACAGTTGTTTTGATTATTTTTTGGTGATGGGTGAGATGGGAAAAAATAATATTTAATCTAAAATAGCGAACATAATGATGTCTATAGATGAAAAAGAGTTAAAGCCTTAACTGGTTTGTAAACAACAAAAACATTGAAGACAAGCAGGTCTGGGAGAAAATCTACATAGACTTAAGAGATGCTGATTTTTCGTATCAAGCTCTAATTGAGAACCATCCCACTCACATTGACTTTGATATTCCCCACAAAATGAAGTATTGATTCTTCATTATCATCATCACCACTAACACTACCATAACCCCACTGTAGAGGATTTTAATAAATTATGCATACACTGTTCAAACACAATCTGCACATTTCTAATTGCCTCCCCACTGATCTCCATAGCAACAAAGGCTGCAAGCACAGCCAAGTTCCCTTCCCATTCCCCGCTACAATCAGTCATTTTCCCCTCCCTTTGCTCTAATTTCCCTCATTAACTCTAAATTGGATATTGAAAAAAGTCAGTAATGCTTTCATCCATTTTTAATAATGCTTAACAATGCTTAAGTAAGTGTTGTTATTTTCTTTGTTGTTTTGCTGCTCATTCCTTTGTATATACATACAGAGATAACAAAACTGAACAATGGTCTAGTTTCAGATTTCAGAATTTGAAAATATCTCCTAAATATTCATTTTGCATAGGAATTATTTATGGACTATTAGAGGTATACAAATTACCACTCCACTGATGGCCTTATGGCACAACATTCTTACCATTTATTTATTTATGTATTTTCTTTCAATTCCTACTGACGTTTTGATCTAAATTAAATGTTATTTTCTATCTCTCTTAGATTCCTCCCACGGATTTCATCAAGGTATGTTTACATGCACAGCCATATTACAAACATAAGAGACATTACCACACAAACACCATTATCTTTGTTTCTTTACCCTGCATACTCATATTTGGAGTGAGAACAAAAACACAAAAAGACATGTGGAACATTCTGTTTTTCAGTGCAAAATGTAGACATGTATAAAAACTCACTGCTCTATTATGTACAATTGAAACCTTAAAATATCTTGCAGCAAACAGTGCTGGTTTACACTGCAAGCTCAAAGTTCTGTTCTGAACAGGACCACTCAAGATAAAAATGAAACATCATGATTTGCACTCCTTGGAACATAAAACCAGAGGCATAAATAGAAAATCTGCTAGCTGAATAATAGCCATATTTTACTTTTTCTTGTATATTTCTTCTTCGTATTTATTTTTCTCTTTTAAAGCTTTTAAAACTTTTAAAGCTAATTTTAAAAGAACCAGAGGTCCCCACAGAACCATAGACAACAGTTACCCACAACATTAAAATAAAAAAAAGAGTAGGGAGAACATGAAAAATGTATTCATAAAATGTCTACAGAAAAATTATACTAAAAAGGAAATAATTGAGCTGTGATTTAAACGTCTCAATACATGGAATACATTTAATTAACGTGGGAGCTTGTTCCAGAGCTTTGAGACCTCTACAATCTCCATTACTAACTACTATACATCAGAGAACACCTGAAAGCAGCTATTTTAGAGAATCTAACAGGTCTGGAGTTATACTAATAGGAGGCAAGTTAAGATTCAGTATATGCTCCGTACAAAGCTTTAAAATTAAACTAAATAATTTCATTTTCATTCTACCCTTATCAAGTATCAGCTGTAGACTGTACATTTGGGTTTTTTTCTGTTCAATAGAAAATTTTGTCCAGTTTAGGTTAGACCCTTAGTTTTACCAAACAAATTCACAATACATAGTTTCTCTGTTTATAAAATAATGTCAAAAATGGTAGCCCTGATTTCTAGACTGGATGTGAAGATCCAATAATTCTTTGTAATTTATTATGCAAAGAAGGTATGAGACTGAAGTGTCAGTCCTAAGAAAAATATTAGGGACTTGTTATAAAAGGTTAGCTTTAACATTTATTATAATAAACTTTTCATTGCTTGGTGATGAAATTTGAACTAAAATTGCCATTTAGACTATATTTGATAAATGTAAATAAAGGTTTTTTTATTTTGTAACAAATTGGACATCCCAGATGCTTTGCCACAGATACAAGCAGAGGACAAAAAATGAGGAGAGAGCAAAACAGGATATTTTCAACCACCAGAGAGCAAGTATAATTGAAAATAGCTAGATTTTGGACTTTCTAACTGCACAAAGAAGACAGGCATAGATTGAATGTATGTGTTTTTTTTTGTGTGATTAGGTGAATGTGGCTCTAGTAAAGTGCTTTGAGGCTGGTATGACTAGAGAAACACTATACAAATTCAGTCCATGTATTTACCATGTACCTTGCTACTACCAGGTTAGGCATTCTTTGCCTTCAATATTACCTTAGTCTTTTCTGGAATAGATTCAACAAGATGTAGGGCCCAATATACCACTACTACCAGCATGGACTGTTGACACACATTTGTTTACACCAAGTTCTGACCCTACCATCAAAGCTGAAATGGAAACCCATTGGAACAGGCAATATTGTTATTATCTAATTCTGATGGGGCTGTTTGAGTTGTTCTCTGTTTCTAGCTGATAGAAATATCACCCGATGTGGTCTGCTACTGCTGTAGTTAATCTATTTCGCTCAATGTGTTGAGGGTTCAGAGATGGTATTCTTCATATCTTGGTTGGAACAAGTGGTTATTCAAGTTTAATGTTATGTCTCAAAAATCTCAAACCAGTCTGCCCATTCTCTTCTGATTTCTGAAATTAACAAGAATTTTTATCAACTTAACTGCAACTCACTGAGTATCGTCCGTTTTTGCCCAATTCACTGTACCGAGAAAGGGTTGTGCAGGAAAATCCCAGTAGATCAGCTTGTGAATTGCTCACACTCAAATCTCCCACAAAGTCTTATGTACTGTGAGCGGCACTGTCCCCGTGCACTGTCCGGAAAACGTTTGAGATTTCATAGTCAAGCATAACAATTTCCTACAATTCTAGTGACAAATTTCTACATTTTCCACACTTCCTGCCATGGCGGCATCGAACAGGAAGGAAGAGCTAGTTTGCTTTGTCGCTTTGGAGACATAAAAGAAACAAAGGTGGTATATAAGGTCACTTAATTATACTGGAGATGAAGAAAGGAAATACAATACACTGGTGAAGGACACGAAGAAGATGGAAAATGAGAAACACTTTCAATACTACCGAATGGGTAGTAGCAAGTTTGATGAGCTAGTTGGGCACCTAGTCTCGTTTTTTATACACCAGGGCACCCACTGGACAGTTGTCAGTGCTGCACAGTGAGTGGCGGTGACATTGCACGCTGTTTGCTGCCAGTTATCTGCTGAACACATCAACTGTGTCAAAATAAACGGTGAGTCTTGGAATAAACTGATTCATATTTTTGGTTTTTATTAATGTAAAACTGTGGGAAAGGCAGTATGGGGGAACTATTTCAAAAATTGTAGTATCTCAGGTCGGTGTCGCATATAAAACAGTTTGATGTAAAGACATTTTCTCCCCCAAGCAGAATGCCTAAATACATTTAGTTGCCGGCATATGATTTGCTGGCTTTGTATTTTGTCAACAAAAAGGTAAAAGGTGTAGTGAAAAGAGCTCCTAGGATCCAGTGCCATTAAAGAGCTATAAGAGCACAGCACAGTGCCAAAATCTTGCATTCTGATGATATTGGTCATGTTTTGAAATGCAAAGCAATGCCTTGCAGAAAACTAGCAAGAATATTGTCCTTAACTTGCTGAACTGTGAAAGACGTCCCCGTAATTGAACAACTTTGCCTACTGTATGTGTAACCAGCGGTCTTGTTAATTACCTGCAGAAGGAAGATTAAAATCCAGATGTTCAAGGAGAAACACTTTTTGCCTTTCTCCAGTCAATGTACTGTTTCCCTGCTGCCCGGTAAACAAGCTGCCCTAGAACTACAGAGTGCTGTCCTGGTTCATTGAGTTCCAACCAGTCTACGTGGACTTTGTTCCTTAGGAGCCACATGCTTCAATTGCTGATGAGCGATCATGTAAGAGCCTTTAGAATTTAGAATAGAACAATTTAGATAATGTTTATTTCTTTTGCTTTTCTTATTGTGCTTAAACTGTTCTAGTTTGCTAGAGGGCCGCCGAGCCTGATACTACAAGCTGTTTCTTTTTGCTCTGCTTGATTGCGTTAGATTTTCTGCTTAGTCTGTGTTTCCTCTTCCTCTCATCTTAATCAGCTTCCACAGACATCGGTGTAGCTTCCAGAGATATCCAAAATTGTGGTTTCTTTGTCCTGGCAGCTAATGCAAACCCGAGCCTTGATTATTGCACGTTACTCTGTTCGCCACACTGTTTGCCGGTTAGCCTGTCGTTGCGACACACACACCTACACGTGTATTCTGGTACACGTAGGGACTCAGCAATGAAAGGCTAACAAGACTGTCTTCCATTTTTCTCTCAAGCTACATTCATTGTCCTTTGTTTAGCTTGGCGGCAGTTTTTGAGAATAACGTCTGTCCATACCCCGTTTCGTCTACCAACTTGTTTGCTAGTTAGCATCGCTTCTCAAATGCACACACACACACACACACACACACACACACACACCTGTAAACCCCCATTCCATTGTTCTTAGCCTCAGTGATAATTTATCCGCATCCTGAAGTATTATGTTAATAAATTCTGATTTGTTTAAAAAAGTTAATCTTATTCTGTAGTGCACACATTTAATCATTCATTTATCATTATGTAACACAGGCTGATGCAAAAATAACTGTCAGAGACTTAAAGCTGTTTGGCAAATATGCAGAAAAATCATTTTCTGCGTATCTTTGCAATAAAATAATGAAATATATTCCAAAGAAACTACTGTGGCATTTGTTTTATTGGTGGAGCAGATGAAAATCATCATCACTGCTGCGATGTTTGCCAGTGACTTCTAACAGATGCTTTATGGATATTAAATCTGACGTGACACCACCTGTCTCCTCTGCAAAAATATTTTAAAATATCTGCCTCATAGTTCCACAGCAAACAGAAATATACAACAATACACTAACCACAAAAAAGAAGTGTGTCATTTGTCTTTACTTTATTCAGTTTCTTCCTTTGTTATCTTTTTGAAGTTAAAGACATACTGACATTTCCACAAATGTGCCTACCATCCATCCATCCTCACTGCTGCATCATGCAGGCATCTAAACAGAACATGGCTGTTAACAAGATCTCCCTTTGACTCCAAGTGTTGATTAGGTCAGGTAGTCAATAAAAACCCCAGCCATAGCTGTGGTGTACCACACACACTCACGTGTCTTTTATCAGCCTCTCTCCAGCCTTTGGCCTCACCAGCAGTCAATAGCAGGAAGAGACTAATCCATAACTGCAACGGCAGCAGGGCGTCTGACATGAGCCCACATGATTAAGAGTGAACATTCAAGCGGCATTAGCACAAACATCTGCCAAGCTGGGAGCGACACTTGCGTCCCCATATCGAAAACAGGCCGACCATAAAGGAAACAGATGAACGGGCTTCAATCTGCGCATGCACACACATACAGGGAGTCTGAAATACAGACTCATCCAGTGTGCTTCATTTGACACACAGCTGGGTGAGTGTCAGGGCTGAGCAGATAAATGCTTGCCCTGCAGTACGTGGAAAACAAAGGTGTTTCCTCAGAGGATAGAAAAGCTGCAGTGAAACTGAAAATGCAGAGGCGTACACAGCGTGTGTGTGTATCTGTGGACAATGATAAACACATACAAAGACAGTGATTTTTTTTTTTTTTTTCAGTTCTGCCCTCAAACTACCCGTGACTGAACATTTTTTTCTGGAGCAAAGTAAAAACTCTTTCACTTGTCCTCAGAACTGCAACAAGTCTCAGTGGACCCAAAAGCATCAGCATTTATAGAAGTAAAAAAAAAAAAAAAGGCCAACAATTATGTGTTTTTCTCTTTAGTTAATTAATGGATTAGCTTATCAGGTCAAATTAAATTTGCTTTTGTCCTCAACATAATCATGATGATGGAAAAGATTTACTGTGTCACTTTGAAATTCCTCTAGATGCCCTGGAAAATGTATCATCATACAGACACAGATCTGAAATCGAACTGATGAACAACATGATGAAAAAGGAGCACATTCCTGCACCATGTCTGCACTTTTACAATGTTTCAGTGGAACATCTCTCCACAGGTAACAGTGTAATGGAGCCTCTGGCTGTGATCACTGTGCCCTCTGTGCCTATGAGCCCAGGATTTGTGCTCTCTTGCATTTGTGTAAAGCACTCCCGCCTGCCATTGTGATGGATGCTCCTTTTTGTAGCACAGGTTAGAAGGCATCCTTGATGGGATAGGCCAACTGTTCATCACGCCTGCCTCTCCTTCGTTGCCCCACTTCACACCTCCATCTATTCTCTGCCTCCTATTCCAGTTGTACTTGATGAATGGCCCATACAACAAATGTGCTCCGTGATATCTAGCAATTTTTCCTTTACCACAAGCTTTCTATACCTTGTTTTTGCCATGCTCATTCATATATCTTCCATAGAAGCTTGGTAGTTAATGAATCTTTAAAGTTTTTCATTTAGTTCAATCTACAGTGAGACAAGTTGGACCTATCTTTGCTGATCTAAGTCAAACACCTTCACCTCTGGTCAGTTAAGTTAAATGATGTTTAAGGGAATGTTCTTTTATTGGTTCAAACTCAAAACTAAGGTCTTTTCCTGGCATATACCAATTCCCAGTCTTACCTGCTGATTCTGATTTTGAAAGATTCTTTAACGCACAGAATTAAAAAAAGATGTGTTATAATTTCTTCAAAAGAATTAGTAGTTCTGAATGTAATTGAAAAATGAAAGAAAACAAGACTTTCTTTTCTTGTGCATCAAAGCATCCCTCTGAGCATTTTTAATTGACAGAAAAGACAACATCCCCTTGTGTGCAAACAGGAATTTGTAGTTGAAAATAAAACTGTGAAAGAAATACTTTTAAGTGAAGACGTTTAATGATGTTTAAAGCTGGCTGAAGTAAATCCAACAGGCTAATCAAGCCTAACTTTCAATGTCTTTGCTGGGCTAAACAGTGACAGGACCTATCGGCTAAAAATCCAGTTTTCAGTATGCTTTCCAAAGGGTTACTTAAGAAAATGACAGTGTAAAATCGCCACCACAAAAGATGTCCAATCTTTAAAGGAAATGCCCCTAACCTTCATAGGATGTTTAACGAACTCAAAAAGTGCATTTACATTCCATTGATTAATTCATTAATGGACCAAAAATAACATGAGTTCTTACATTTTGATGCATTTAATTAACTAAAAAAAAGTCTTATTTTTTTGTATTTGAACTGCTAATCACAAAACAAGACCAAACTGTTCAATTTTGATCTCTGGCTAATGTATTTGTGCATTTCTTTTTTAAAACTATTTTTCAAAGATTTGGGAGCAGGGAAACACTTATTTAGTCTGCATTGATCCTGGCTTTTATAAAGGAAAGACAATACTGATCTCAGCTCAATGTAGAGGAATATTTGACAACAAACACTGTGAACAGAGCTTCGATATCCTAAGTATATCTCGTTTATCTAAGCACAGCTCCACTGTGATGAATCAGTCGAAGAACATTAATCTTTGTTTACTCTAGCTGCCAGAAAAGATACCCTGGGATTTACGCAGTCTCTGACTTCCTCACTTTCATATACCTGCTCCTTTCGGTGCTACTCACCCACTTATCCAAACAGGGAGATGTAAAGTGAAATGCATTGGGGTTCAGTATCACACCTAGCCATTACTGAAGCTTGCTGTGGTTTCACTTTTCATTCAGATGACAAACAGGCAAAGGGGGTGGGATGGTGGGGTGGTGGTGGGGGGGATCTTCAGGTTCAAAACAACAATCCACTGTTGCCATCATTAGGAATGGAGATGGAGCCGTCAGCAGGCTTGTTAAGGAGGGTGACTTGATAGACAGAGTAATTCATCATCAGTTTTCCTGCCAAGGCACCACAGAGTCAAATCCTACTGCTATAGGAAAGGTGGAGGGGGGGCATGTCCTTGATGATTCATTTCAATAAACACAAGAACATCAACATTAATGTTGATTGCTTATTAAGTTCAGATCCATCATGTTACCCCAGCAGAGATGCCCCCCCTCTGCTTTTCTTTTTATCACCTAGCTGACATCCATCTGTCTCGTCCTTTATCTACATCCTAAATGTCTGACTAAAGCATTAAATAGTTTGTGCTTTTGTTGGCATCAGGTACTAAAAGGTCTCGGGGGAAAGCTGTGAGAAGGAAAAATAGCTGAGATCCTGTTTAATATTGTGCTCGATGGTTAAACCTAATCCAGCAGCCAGATCACCTCATTTATTAGCAGTCATGTTTCATTCTTTTACAAAAAAGATTAGGAGAAATCAAAAACAGAAACAAACAAGCAAAGAGTTTTTAGATCTCACTATAAATAAAAAAGATACGTTCCGTTGCCCTGGACTAATGCTTGTCTAGTGGACAGTAACAGCAAGACATCCTTATAAACACTTATATAGGTTTGTCCAACGCTGCAACACAAAGAAGACTGTTAACCACTCCCTACTTTAGTAATATCTGCTCTCATCCTGGTTGTTCTTTCTTTCTGTTTTTTATGCATTGCACTAAATCTGTTCGAAACAAGGTCAAGTAATAAAACCC